>JAUIMM010000751.1:600000-807791 GCA_031769625.1 Taudactylus pleione | reverse complement strand
TTATTTTCTGTGTTTGTGAATTGTGTGCGCAGTAGCCGCACGTGCATCAACAAAGTAGTGCCAAGCGTGCGCCTGTGTCATAAGTAAAGGGCCGGCTGGCTTGACCGTTAAAGGGTGCTGTAACCCCCGAAAGTACACTCCAGTCCAAACCAAAAAAATAATTATTTTCTGTGTTTGTGAATTGTGTGCGCAGTAGCCGCACGTGCAGTCCAAACCAAAAAAAAAAATTATTTTCTGTGTTTGTGAATTGTGTGCACAGTAGCCGCACGAGCATCAACAAAGTAGTGCCAAGCGTGCGCCTGTGTCATATGTAAAGGGTCGGCTGGCTTGACCGTTAAAGGGTGCTGTAACCCCCGAAAGTACACTCCAGTCCAAACCAAAAAAAAAATTATTTTCTGTGTTTGTGAATTGTGTGCGCAGTAGCCGCACGTGCAGTCCAAACCAAAAAAAAAAATTATTTACTGTGTTTGTGAATTGTGTGCGCAGTAGCCGCACGTGCATCAACAAAGTAGTGCCAAGCGTGCGCCTGTGTCATAAGTAAAGGGTCGGCTGGTTTGACCGTTAAAGGGTGCTGTAACCCCCAAAGTACACTCCAGTCCAAACCAAAAAAAAAATTATTTTCTGTGTTTGTGAATTGTGTGCGCAGTAGCCGCACGTGCATCAACAAAGTAGTGCCAAGCGTGCGCCTGTGTCATAAGTAAAGGGCCGGTTGGCTTGACCGTTAAGGGTGCTGTAACCCCCGAAAGTACACTCCAGTCCAAACCAAAAAAAAAAATTATTTTCTGTGTTTGTGAATTGTGTGCGCAGTAGCCGCACGTGCATCAACAAAGTAGTGCCAAGCGTGCGCCTGTGTCATAAGTAAAGGGCCGGCTGGCTTGACCGTTAAGGGTGCTGTAACCCCCAAAAGTACACTCCAGTCCAAACCAAAAAAAAAATTATTTTCTGTGTTTGTGAATTGTGTGCGCAGTAGCCGCACGTGCATCAACAAAGTAGTGCCAAGCGTGCGCCTGTGTCATAAGTAAAGGGACGGCTGGCTTGACCATTAAAGTGTGCTGTAACCCCCAAAGTACACTCAGTCCAAACCAAAAAAATAATTATTTTCTGTGTTTCTGAATTGTGTGCGCAGTAGCCGCACGTGCAGTCCAAACCAAAAAAAAAAATTATTTTCTGTGTTTGTGAATTGTGTGCGCAGTAGCCGCACGTGCATCAACAAAGTAGTGCCAAGCGTGCGCCTGTGTCAAAAGTAAAGGGCCGGCTGGCTTGACCGTTAAGGGTGCTGTAACCCCCAAAGTACACTCCAGTCCAACCCAAAAAAAAAATAATTTTCTGTGTTTCTGAATTGTGTGCGCAGTAGCCGCACGTGCATCAACAAAGTAGTGCCAAGCGTGCGCCTGTGTCATAAGTAAAGGGCCGGCTGGCTTGACCGTTAAGGGTGCTGTAACCCCCGAAAGTACACTCCAGTCCAAACCAAAAAAAAAATTATTTTCTGTGTTTGTGAATTGTGTGCGCAGTAGCCGCACGTCCATCAACAAAGTAGTGCCAAGCGTGCGCCTGTGTCATAAGTAAAGGGCCGGCTGGCTTGACCGTTAAAGGGTGCTGTAACCCCCAAAGTACAATCCAGTTCAAACCAAAAAAAAAATTATTTTCTGTGTTTGTGAATTGTGTGCGCAGTAGTCGCACGTGCATCAACAAAGTAGTGCCAAGCGTGCACCTGTGTCATAAGTAAAGGGCCGGCTGGCTTGACCGTTAAAGGGTGCTGTAACCCCCAAAGTACACTCCAGTCCAAACCAAAAAAATAATTATTTTCTGTGTTTGTGAATTTTGTGCGCAGTAGCCGCACGTGCAGGCCAAACCAAAAAAAAAATAATTTTCTGTGTTTGTGAATTGTGTGCGCAGTAGCCGCACGTGCATCAACAAAGTAGTGCCAAGCGTGCGCCTGTGTCATAAGTAAAGGGTCGGCTGGCTTGACCGTTAAAGGGTGCTGTAACCCCCGAAAGTACACTCCAGTCCAAACCAAAAAAAAATTATTTTCTGTGTTTGTGAATTGTGTGCGCAGTAGCCGCACGTGCAGTCCAAACCAAAAAAAAAAATTATTTACTGTGTTTGTGAATTGTGTGCGTAGTAGCCGCACGTGCATCAACAAAGTAGTGCCAAGCGTGCGCCTGTGTCATAAGTAAAGGGTCGGCTGGCTTGACCGTTAAAGGGTGCTGTAACCCCCAAAGTACACTCCAGTCCAAACCAAAAAAAAAATTATTTTCTGTTTGTGAATGTGTGTGCGCAGTAGCCGCACGTGCATCAACAAAGTAGTGCCAAGCGTGCGCCTGTGTCATAAGTAAAGGGCCGGCTGGCTTGACCGTTAAGGGTGCTGTAACCCCCGAAAGTACACTCCAGTCCAAACCAAAAAAAAAATTATTTTCTGTGTTTGTGAATTGTGTGCGCAGTAGCCGCAAGTGCATCAACAAAGTAGTGCCAAGCGTGCGCCTGTGTCATAAGTAAAGGGCTGGCTGGCTTGACCATTAAGGGTGCTGTAACCCCCGAAAGTACACTCCAGTCCAAACAAAAAAAAAAAATTATTTTCTGTGTTTGTGAATTGTGTGCGCAGTACCCGCACGTGCATCAACAAAGTAGTGCCAAGCGTGCGCCTGTGTCATAAGTAAAGGGCCAGCTGGCTTGACCGTTAAGGGTGCTGTAACCCCCAAAAGTACACTCCAGTCCAAACCAAAAAAAAAATTATTTTCTGTGTTTCTGAATTGTGTGCGCAGTAGCCGCACGTGCATCAACAAAGTAGTGCCAAGCGTGCGCCTGTGTCATAAGTAAAGGGCCGGCTGGCTTGACCGTTAAGGGTGCTGTAATCCCCGAAAGTACACTCCAGTCCAAACCAAAAAAAAAATTATTTTCTGTGTTTGTGAATTGTGTGCGCAGTAGCCGCACGTGCATCAACAAAGTAGTGCCAAGCGTGCGCCTGTGTCATAAGTAAAGGGCTGGCTGGCTTGACCGTTAAGGGTGCTGTAACCCCCGAAAGTACACTCCAGTCCAAACCAAAAAAAAAAATTATTTTCTGTGTTTGTGAATTGTGTGCGCAGTAGCCGCACGTGCATCAACAAAGTAGTGCCAAGCGTGCACCTGTGTCATAAGTAAAGGGGCGGCTGGCTTGACCGTTAAGGGTGCTGTAACCCCCAAAGTACACTCCAGTCCAACCCAAAAAAAAAATAATATTCTGTGTTTCTGAATTGTGTGCGCAGTAGCCGCACGTGCATCAACAAAGTAGTGCCAAGCGTGCGCCTGTGTCATAAGTAAAGGGCCGGCTGGCTTGACCGTTAAGGGTGCTGTAACCCCCGAAAGTACACTCCAGCCAAACCAAAAAAAAAAATATTTTTCTGTGTTTGTGAATTGTGTGCGCAGTAGCCGCACGTCCATCAACAAAGTAGTGCCAAGCGTGCGCCTGTGTCATAAGTAAAGGGCCGGCTGGCTTGACCATTAAAGGGTGCTGTAACCCCCAAAGTACACTCCAGTTCAAACCAAAAAAAAATTTATTTTCTGTGTTTGTGAATTGTGTGCGCAGTAGCCGCACGTGCATCAACAAAGTAGTGCCAAGCGTGCGCCTGTGTCATAAGTAAAGGGCCGGCTGGCTTGACCGTTAAAGGGTGCTGTAACCCCCAAAGTACACTCCAGTCCAAACCAAAAAAAAATTATTTTCTGTGTTTGTGAATTGTGTGCGAAGTAGCCGCACGTGCAGTCCAAACCAAAAAAAAAAATTATTTACTGTGTTTGTGAATTGTGTGCGCAGTAGCCGCACGTGCATCAACAAAGTAGTGCCAAGCGTGCGCCTGTGTCATAAGTAAAGGGTCGGCTGGCTTGACCGTTAAAGGGTGTTGTAACCCCCAAAGTACACTCCAGTCCAAACCAAAAAAAAAATTATTTTCTGTTTGTGAATTCTGTGCGCAGTAGCCGCACGTGCATCAACAAAGTAGTGCCAAGCGTGCGCCTGTGTCATAAGTAAAGGGCTGGCTGGCTTGATCGTTAAGGGTGCTGTAACCCCCGAAAGTACACTCCAGTCCAAACCAAAAAAAAAATTATTTTCTGTGTTTGTGAATTGTGTGCGCAGTAGCCGCACGTGCATCAACAAAGTAGTGCCAAGCGTGCGCCTGTGTCATAAGTAAAGGGCTGGCTGGCTTGACCATTAAGGGTGCTGTAACCCCCGAAAGTACACTCCAGTCCAAACCAAAAAAAAACTTATTTTCTGTGTTTGTGAATTGTGTGCGCAGTAGCCGCACGTGCATCAACAAAGTAGTGCCAAGCGTGCGCCTGTGTCATAAGTAAAGGGCCGGCTGGCTTGACCGTTAAGGGTGCTGTAACCCCCAAAGTACACTCCAGTCCAACCCAAAAAAAAAATAATTTTCTGTGTTTGTGAATTGTGTGCGCAGTTTTCCGCACGTGCATCAACAAAGTAGTGCCAAGCGTCCACCTGTGTCATAAGTAAAGGGCCGGCTGGCTTGACCGTTAAGGGTGCTGTAACCCCCGAAAGTACACTCCAGTCCAAACCAAAAAAAAAATAATTTTCTGTGTTTGTGAATTGTGTGCGCAGTAGCCGCACGTCCATCAACAAAGTAGTGCCAAGCGTGCGCCTGTGTCATAAGTAAAGGGCCGGCTGGCTTGACCATTAAAGGGTGCTGTAACACCCAAAGTACACTCCAGTTCAAACCAAAAAAAAAATTATTTTCTGTGTTTGTGAATTGTGTGCGCAGTAGCCGCACGTGCATCAACAAAGTAGTGCCAAGCGTGCGCCTGTGTCATAAGTAAAGGGCCGGCTGGCTTGACCGTTAAAGGGTGCTGTAACCCCCGAAAGTACACTCCAGTCCAAACCAAAAAAATAATTATTTTCTGTGTTTGTGAATTGTGTGCGCAGTAGCCGCACGTGCAGTCCAAACCAAAAAAAAAAAAATATTTTCTGTGTTTGTGAATTGTGTGCACAGTAGCCGCACGAGCATCAACAAAGTAGTGCCAAGCGTGCGCCTGTGTCATATGTAAAGGGTCGGCTGGCTTGACCGTTAAAGGGTGCTGTAACCCCCGAAAGTACACTCCAGTCCAAACCAAAAAAAAAATTATTTTCTGTGTTTGTGAATTGTGTGCGCAGTAGCCGCACGTGCAGTCCAAACCAAAAAAAAAAATTATTTACTGTGTTTGTGAATTGTGTGCGCAGTAGCCGCACGTGCATCAACAAAGTAGTGCCAAGCGTGCGCCTGTGTCATAAGTAAAGGGTCGGCTGGTTTGACCGTTAAAGGGTGCTGTAACCCCCAAAGTACACTCCAGTCCAAACCAAAAAAAAAATTATTTTCTGTGTTTGTGAATTGTGTGCGCAGTAGCCGCACGTGCATCAACAAAGTAGTGCCAAGCGTGCGCCTGTGTCATAAGTAAAGGGCCGGTTGGCTTGACCGTTAAGGGTGCTGTAACCCCCGAAAGTACACTCCAGTCCAAACCAAAAAAAAAATTATTTTCTGTGTTTGTGAATTGTGTGCGCAGTAGCCGCACGTGCATCAACAAAGTAGTGCCAAGCGTGCGCCTGTGTCATAAGTAAAGGGCCGGCTGGCTTGACCGTTAAGGGTGCTGTAACCCCCAAAAGTACACTCCAGTCCAAACCAAAAAAAAAATTATTTTCTGTGTTTGTGAATTGTGTGCGCAGTAGCCGCACGTGCATCAACAAAGTAGTGCCAAGCGTGCGCCTGTGTCATAAGTAAAGGGACGGCTGGCTTGACCATTAAAGTGTGCTGTAACCCCCAAAGTACACTCCAGTCCAAACCAAAAAAATAATTATTTTCTGTGTTTCTGAATTGTGTGCGCAGTAGCCGCACGTGCAGTCCAAACCAAAAAAAAAAAATATTTTCTGTGTTTGTGAATTGTGTGCGCAGTAGCCGCACGTGCATCAACAAAGTAGTGCCAAGCGTGCGCCTGTGTCATAAGTAAAGGGTCGGCTGGCTTGACCGTTAAAGGGTGCTGTAACCCCCGAAAGTACACTCCAGTCCAAACCAAAAAAAAAATTATTTTCTGTGTTTGTGAATTGTGTGCGCAGTAGCCGCACGTGCAGTCCAAACCAAAAAAAAAAATTATTTACTGTGTTTGTGAATTGTGTGCGCAGTAGCCGCACGTGCATCAACAAAGTAGTGCCAAGCGTGCGCCTGTGTCATAAGTAAAGGGTCGGCTGGCTTGACCGTTAAAGGGTGCTGTAACCCCCAAAGTACACTCCAGTCCAAACCAAAAAAAAAATTATTTTCTGTGTTTGTGAATTGTGTGCGCAGTAGCCGCACGTGCATCAACAAAGTAGTGCCAAGCGTGCGCCTGTGTCATAAGTAAAGGGCCAGCTGGCTTGACCGTTAAAGGGTGCTGTAACCCCCAAAGTACACTCCAGTCTAACCCAAAAAAAAAAATATTTTCTGTGTTTCTGAATTGTGTGCGCAGTAGCCGCACGTGCATCAACAAAGTAGTGCCAAGCGTGCGCCTGTGTCATAAGTAAAGGGCCGGCTGGCTTGACCGTTAAGGGTGCTGTAACCCCCGAAAGTACACTCCAGTCCAAACCAAAAAAAAAATTATTTTCTGTGTTTGTGAATTGTGTGCGCAGTAGCCGCACGTGCAGTCCAAACCAAAAAAAAAATTATTTTCTGTGTTTGTGAATTGTGTGCGCAGTAGCCGCACGTGCATCAACAAAGTAGTGCCAAGCGTGCGCCTGTGTCATAAGTAAAGGGTCGGCTGGCTTGACCGTTAAAGGGTGCTGTAACCCCCAAAGTACACTCCAGTCCAAACCAAAAAAAAAATTATTTTCTGTTTGTGAATTGTGTGCGCAGTAGCCGCACGTGCATCAACAAAGTAGTGCCAAGCGTGCGCCTGTGTCATAAGTAAAGGGCCGGCTGGCTTGACCATTTAGGGTGCTGTAACCCCCAAAGTACACTCCAGTCCAAACCAAAAAAAAAATTATTTTCTGTGTTTGTGAATTGTGTGCGCAGTAGCCGCACGTGCTTCAACAAAGTAGTGCAAAGCGTGCGCCTGTGTCCTAAGTAAAGGGCCGGCTGGCTTGACCGTTAAGGGTGCTGTAACCCCCGAAAGTACACTCCAGTCCAAACCAAAAAAAAAATTATTTTCTGTGTTTGTGAATTGTGTGCGCAGTAGCCGCACGTGCATCAACAAAGTAGTGCCAAGCGTGCGCCTGTGTCATAAGTAAAGGGCCGGCTGGCTTGACCGTTAAGGGTGCTGTAACCCCCAAAGTACACTCCAGTCCAACCCAAAAAAAAAATAATTTTCTGTGTTTCTGAATTGTGTGCGCAGTTTTCCGCACGTGCATCAACAAAGTAGTGCCAAGCGTGCGCCTGTGTCATAAGTAAAGGGCCGGCTGGCTTGACCGTTAAAGGGTGCTGTAACCCCCAAAGTACACTCCAGTTCAAACCAAAAAAAAAATTATTTTCTGTATTTGTGAATTGTGTGCGCAGTAGCCGCACGTGCATCAACAAAGTAGTGCCAAGCGTGCGCCTGTGTCATAAGTAAAGGGCCGGCTGGCTTGACCGTTAAAGGGTGCTGTAACCCCCGAAAGTACACTCCAGTCCAAACCAAAAAAATAATTATTTTCTGTGTTTGTGAATTGTGTGCGCAGTAGCCGCACGTGCAGTCCAAACCAAAAAAAATAATTATTTTCTGTGTTTGTGAATTGTGTGCACAGTAGCCGCACGAGCATCAACAAAGTAGTGCCAAGCGTGCGCCTGTGTCATAAGTAAAGGGTCGGCTGGCTTGACCGTTAAAGGGTGCTGTAACCCCCGAAAGTACACTCCAGTCCAAACCAAAAAAAAAATTATTTTCTGTGTTTGTGAATTGTGTGCGCAGTAGCCGCACGTGCAGTCCAAACCAAAAAAAATAATTATTTACTGTGTTTGTGAATGGTGTGCGCAGTAGCCGCACGTGCATCAACAAAGTAGTGCCAAGCGTGCGCCTGTGTCATAAGTAAAGGGTCGGCTGGTTTGACCGTTAAAGGGTGCTGTAACCCCCAAAGTACACTCCAGTCCAAACCAAAAAAAAAATTATTTTCTGTGTTTGTGAATTGTGTGCGCAGTAGCCGCACGTGCATCAACAAATTAGTGCCAAGCGTGCGCCTGTGTCATAAGTAAAGGGCCGGTTGGCTTGACCGTTAAGGGTGCTGTAACCCCCGAAAGTACACTCCAGTCCAAACCAAAAAAAAAAATATTTTCTGTGTTTGTGAATTGTGTGCGCAGTAGCCGCACGTGCATCAACAAAGTAGTGCCAAGCGTGCGCCTGTGTCATAAGTAAAGGGCCGGCTGGCTTGACCGTTAAGGGTGCTGTAACCCCCAAAAGTACACTCCAGTTCAAACCAAAAAAAAAATTATTTTCTGTGTTTGTGAATTGTGTGCGCAGTAGCCGCACGTGCATCAACAAAGTAGTGCCAAGCGTGCGCCTGTGTCATAAGTAAAGGGCCGGCTGGCTTGACCGTTAAAGGGTGCTGTAACCCCCAAAGTACACTCCAGTCCAAACCAAAAAAATAATTATTTTCTGTGTTTGTGAATTGTGTGCGCAGTAGCCGCACGTGCAGTCCAAACCAAAAAAAATAATTATTTTCTGTGTTTGTGAATTGTGTGCACAGTAGCCGCACGAGCATCAACAAAATAGTGCCAAGCATGCGCCTGTGTCATAAGTAAAGGGTCGGCTGGCTTGACCGTTAAAGGGTGCTGTAACCCCCGAAAGTACACTCCAGTCCAAACCAAAAAAAAAATTATTTTCTGTGTTTGTGAATTGTGTGCACAGTAGCCGCACGTGCAGTCCAAACCAAAAAAAAAAATTATTTACTGTGTTTGTGAATTGTGTGCGCAGTAGCCGCACGTGCATCAACAAAGTAGTGCCAAGCGTGCGCCTGTGTCATAAGTAAACTGTCGGCTGGCTTGACCGTTAAAGGGTGCTGTAACCCCCAAAGTACACTCCAGTCCAAACCAAAAAAAAAATTATTTTCTGTGTTTGTGAATTGTGTGCGCAGTAGCCGCACGTGCATCAACAAAGTAGTGCCAAGCGTGCGCCTGTGTCATAAGTAAAGGGCCGGTTGGCTTGACCGTTAAGGGTGCTGTAACCCCCGAAAGTACACTCCAGTCCAAACCAAAAAAAAAATTATTTTCTGTGTTTGTGAATTGTGTGCGCAGTAGCCGCACGTGCATCAACAAAGTAGTGCCAAGCGTGCGCCTGTGTCATAAGTAAAGGGCCGGCTGGCTTGACCGTTAAGGGTGCTGTAACCCCCAAAAGTACACTCCAGTCCAAACCAAAAAAAAAATTATTTTCTGTGTTTGTGAATTGTGTGCGCAGTAGCCGCACGTGCATCAACAAAGTAGTGCCAAGCGTGCGCCTGTGTCATAAGTAAAGGGACGGCTGGCTTGACCATTAAAGTGTGCTGTAACCCCCAAAGTACACTCCAGTCCAAACCAAAAAAATAATTATTTTCTGTGTTTCTGAATTGTGTGCGCAGTAGCCGCACGTGCAGTCCAAACCAAAAAAAAAAAATATTTTCTGTGTTTGTGAATTGTGTGCGCAGTAGCCGCACGTGCATCAACAAAGTAGTGCCAAGCGTGCGCCTGTGTCATAAGTAAAGGGTCGGCTGGCTTGACCGTTAAAGGGTGCTGTAACCCCCGAAAGTACACTCCAGTCCAAACCAAAAAAAAAATTATTTTCTGTGTTTGTGAATTGTGTGCGCAGTAGCCGCACGTGCAGTCCAAACCAAAAAAAAAAATTATTTACTGTGTTTGTGAATTGTGTGCGCAGTAGCCGCACGTGCATCAACAAAGTAGTGCCAAGCGTGCGCCTGTGTCATAAGTAAAGGGTCGGCTGGCTTGACCGTTAAAGGGTGCTGTAACCCCCAAAGTACACTCCAGTCCAAACCAAAAAAAAAATTATTTTCTGTGTTTGTGAATTGTGTGCGCAGTAGCCGCACGTGCATCAACAAAGTAGTGCCAAGCGTGCGCCTGTGTCATAAGTAAAGGGCCAGCTGGCTTGACCGTTAAAGGGTGCTGTAACCCCCAAAGTACACTCCAGTCTAACCCAAAAAAAAAAATATTTTCTGTGTTTCTGAATTGTGTGCGCAGTAGCCGCACGTGCATCAACAAAGTAGTGCCAAGCGTGCGCCTGTGTCATAAGTAAAGGGCCGGCTGGCTTGACCGTTAAGGGTGCTGTAACCCCCGAAAGTACACTCCAGTCCAAACCAAAAAAAAAATTATTTTCTGTGTTTGTGAATTGTGTGCGCAGTAGCCGCACGTGCAGTCCAAACCAAAAAAAAAATTATTTTCTGTGTTTGTGAATTGTGTGCGCAGTAGCCGCACGTGCATCAACAAAGTAGTGCCAAGCGTGCGCCTGTGTCATAAGTAAAGGGTCGGCTGGCTTGACCGTTAAAGGGTGCTGTAACCCCCAAAGTACACTCCAGTCCAAACCAAAAAAAAAATTATTTTCTGTTTGTGAATTGTGTGCGCAGTAGCCGCACGTGCATCAACAAAGTAGTGCCAAGCGTGCGCCTGTGTCATAAGTAAAGGGCCGGCTGGCTTGACCATTTAGGGTGCTGTAACCCCCAAAGTACACTCCAGTCCAAACCAAAAAAAAAATTATTTTCTGTGTTTGTGAATTGTGTGCGCAGTAGCCGCACGTGCTTCAACAAAGTAGTGCAAAGCGTGCGCCTGTGTCCTAAGTAAAGGGCCGGCTGGCTTGACCGTTAAGGGTGCTGTAACCCCCGAAAGTACACTCCAGTCCAAACCAAAAAAAAAATTATTTTCTGTGTTTGTGAATTGTGTGCGCAGTAGCCGCACGTGCATCAACAAAGTAGTGCCAAGCGTGCGCCTGTGTCATAAGTAAAGGGCCGGCTGGCTTGACCGTTAAGGGTGCTGTAACCCCCAAAGTACACTCCAGTCCAACCCAAAAAAAAAATAATTTTCTGTGTTTCTGAATTGTGTGCGCAGTTTTCCGCACGTGCATCAACAAAGTAGTGCCAAGCGTGCGCCTGTGTCATAAGTAAAGGGCCGGCTGGCTTGACCGTTAAAGGGTGCTGTAACCCCCAAAGTACACTCCAGTTCAAACCAAAAAAAAAATTATTTTCTGTATTTGTGAATTGTGTGCGCAGTAGCCGCACGTGCATCAACAAAGTAGTGCCAAGCGTGCGCCTGTGTCATAAGTAAAGGGCCGGCTGGCTTGACCGTTAAAGGGTGCTGTAACCCCCGAAAGTACACTCCAGTCCAAACCAAAAAAATAATTATTTTCTGTGTTTGTGAATTGTGTGCGCAGTAGCCGCACGTGCAGTCCAAACCAAAAAAAATAATTATTTTCTGTGTTTGTGAATTGTGTGCACAGTAGCCGCACGAGCATCAACAAAGTAGTGCCAAGCGTGCGCCTGTGTCATAAGTAAAGGGTCGGCTGGCTTGACCGTTAAAGGGTGCTGTAACCCCCGAAAGTACACTCCAGTCCAAACCAAAAAAAAAATTATTTTCTGTGTTTGTGAATTGTGTGCGCAGTAGCCGCACGTGCAGTCCAAACCAAAAAAAATAATTATTTACTGTGTTTGTGAATGGTGTGCGCAGTAGCCGCACGTGCATCAACAAAGTAGTGCCAAGCGTGCGCCTGTGTCATAAGTAAAGGGTCGGCTGGTTTGACCGTTAAAGGGTGCTGTAACCCCCAAAGTACACTCCAGTCCAAACCAAAAAAAAAATTATTTTCTGTGTTTGTGAATTGTGTGCGCAGTAGCCGCACGTGCATCAACAAAGTAGTGCCAAGCGTGCGCCTGTGTCATAAGTAAAGGGCCGGTTGGCTTGACCGTTAAGGGTGCTGTAACCCCCGAAAGTACACTCCAGTCCAAACCAAAAAAAAAAATATTTTCTGTGTTTGTGAATTGTGTGCGCAGTAGCCGCACGTGCATCAACAAAGTAGTGCCAAGCGTGCGCCTGTGTCATAAGTAAAGGGCCGGCTGGCTTGACCGTTAAGGGTGCTGTAACCCCCAAAAGTACACTCCAGTTCAAACCAAAAAAAAAATTATTTTCTGTGTTTGTGAATTGTGTGCGCAGTAGCCGCACGTGCATCAACAAAGTAGTGCCAAGCGTGCGCCTGTGTCATAAGTAAAGGGCCGGCTGGCTTGACCGTTAAAGGGTGCTGTAACCCCCAAAGTACACTCCAGTCCAAACCAAAAAAATAATTATTTTCTGTGTTTGTGAATTGTGTGCGCAGTAGCCGCACGTGCAGTCCAAACCAAAAAAAATAATTATTTTCTGTGTTTGTGAATTGTGTGCACAGTAGCCGCACGAGCATCAACAAAATAGTGCCAAGCGTGCGCCTGTGTCATAAGTAAAGGGTCGGCTGGCTTGACCGTTAAAGGGTGCTGTAACCCCCGAAAGTACACTCCAGTCCAAACCAAAAAAAAAATTATTTTCTGTGTTTGTGAATTGTGTGCACAGTAGCCGCACGTGCAGTCCAAACCAAAAAAAAAAATTATTTACTGTGTTTGTGAATTGTGTGCGCAGTAGCCGCACGTGCATCAACAAAGTAGTGCCAAGCGTGCGCCTGTGTCATAAGTAAACTGTCGGCTGGCTTGACCGTTAAAGGGTGCTGTAACCCCCAAAGTACACTCCAGTCCAAACCAAAAAAAAAATTATTTTCTGTGTTTGTGAATTGTGTGCGCAGTAGCCGCACGTGCATCAACAAAGTAGTGCCAAGAGTGCGCCTGTGTCATAAGTAAAGGGCCAGCTGGCTTGACCGTTAAAGGGTGCTGTAACCCCCAAAGTACACTCCAGTCTAACCCAAAAAAAAATTATTTTCTGTGTTTCTGAATTGTGTGCGCAGTAGCCGCACGTGCATCAACAAAGTAGTGCCAAGCGTGCGCCTGTGTCATAAGTAAAGGGCCGGCTGGCTTGACCATTAAGGGTGCTGTAACCCCCGAAAGTACACTCCAGTCCAAACCAAAAAAAAATTATTTTCTGTGTTTGTGAATTGTGTGCGCAGTAGCCGCACGTGCATCAACAAAGTAGTGCCAAGCGTGCGCCTGTGTCATAAGTAAAGGGCCGGCTGGCTTGACCGTTAAAGGGTGCTGTAACCCCCGAAAGTACACTCCAGTCCAAACCAAAAAAAAAATTATTTTCTGTGTTTGTGAATTGTGTGCGCAGTAGCTGCACGTGCAGTCCAAACCAAAAAAAAAATTATTTTCTGTGTTTGTGAATTGTGTGCGCAGTAGCCGCACGTGCATCAACAAAGTAGTGCCAAGCGTGCGCCTGTGTCATAAGTAAAGGGTCGGCTGGCTTGACCGTTAAAGGGTGCTGTAACCCCCGAAAGTACACTCCAGTCCAAACCAAAAAAAAATTATTTTCTGTGTTTGTGAATTGTGTGCGCAGTAGCCGCACGTGCAGTCCAAACCAAAAAAAAAAATTATTTACTGTGTTTGTGAATTGTGTGCGTAGTAGCCGCACGTGCATCAACAAAGTAGTGCCAAGCGTGCGCCTGTGTCATAAGTAAAGGGTCGGCTGGCTTGACCGTTAAAGGGTGCTGTAACCCCCAAAGTACACTCCAGTCCAAACCAAAAAAAAAATTATTTTCTGTTTGTGAATTGTGTGCGCAGTAGCCGCACGTGCATCAACAAAGTAGTGCCAAGCGTGCGCCTGTGTCATAAGTAAAGGGCCGGCTGGCTTGACCGTTAAGGGTGCTGTAACCCCCGAAAGTACACTCCAGTCCAAACCAAAAAAAAAATTATTTTCTGTGTTTGTGAATTGTGTGCGCAGTAGCCGCAAGTGCATCAACAAAGTAGTGCCAAGCGTGCGCCTGTGTCATAAGTAAAGGGCTGGCTGGCTTGACCATTAAGGGTGCTGTAACCCCCGAAAGTACACTCCAGTCCAAACAAAAAAAAAAATTATTTTCTGTGTTTGTGAATTGTGTGCGCAGTAGCCGCACGTGCATCAACAAAGTAGTGCCAAGCGTGCACCTGTGTCATAAGTAAAGGGGCGGCTGGCTTGACCGTTAAGGGTGCTGTAACCCCCAAAGTACACTCCAGTCCAACCCAAAAAAAAAATAATATTCTGTGTTTCTGAATTGTGTGCGCAGTAGCCGCACGTGCATCAACAAAGTAGTGCCAAGCGTGCGCCTGTGTCATAAGTAAAGGGCCGGCTGGCTTGACCGTTAAGGGTGCTGTAACCCCCGAAAGTACACTCCAGCCAAACCAAAAAAAAAAATATTTTCTGTGTTTGTGAATTGTGTGCGCAGTAGCCGCACGTCCATCAACAAAGTAGTGCCAAGCGTGCGCCTGTGTCATAAGTAAAGGGCCGGCTGGCTTGACCATTAAAGGGTGCTGTAACCCCCAAAGTACACTCCAGTTCAAACCAAAAAAAAATTTATTTTCTGTGTTTGTGAATTGTGTGCGCAGTAGCCGCACGTGCATCAACAAAGTAGTGCCAAGCGTGCGCCTGTGTCATAAGTAAAGGGCCGGCTGGCTTGACCGTTAAAGGGTGCTGTAACCCCCAAAGTACACTCCAGTCCAAACCAAAAAAAAATTATTTTCTGTGTTTGTGAATTGTGTGCGAAGTAGCCGCACGTGCAGTCCAAACCAAAAAAAAAAATTATTTACTGTGTTTGTGAATTGTGTGCGCAGTAGCCGCACGTGCATCAACAAAGTAGTGCCAAGCGTGCGCCTGTGTCATAAGTAAAGGGTCGGCTGGCTTGACCGTTAAAGGGTGTTGTAACCCCCAAAGTACACTCCAGTCCAAACCAAAAAAAAAATTATTTTCTGTTTGTGAATTCTGTGCGCAGTAGCCGCACGTGCATCAACAAAGTAGTGCCAAGCGTGCGCCTGTGTCATAAGTAAAGGGCTGGCTGGCTTGATCGTTAAGGGTGCTGTAACCCCCGAAAGTACACTCCAGTCCAAACCAAAAAAAAAATTATTTTCTGTGTTTGTGAATTGTGTGCGCAGTAGCCGCACGTGCATCAACAAAGTAGTGCCAAGCGTGCGCCTGTGTCATAAGTAAAGGGCTGGCTGGCTTGACCATTAAGGGTGCTGTAACCCCCGAAAGTACACTCCAGTCCAAACCAAAAAAAAAATTATTTTCTGTGTTTGTGAATTGTGTGCGCAGTAGCCGCACGTGCATCAACAAAGTAGTGCCAAGCGTGCGCCTGTGTCATAAGTAAAGGGCCGGCTGGCTTGACCGTTAAGGGTGCTGTAACCCCCAAAGTACACTCCAGTCCAACCCAAAAAAAAAATAATTTTCTGTGTTTGTGAATTGTGTGCGCAGTTTTCCGCACGTGCATCAACAAAGTAGTGCCAAGCGTCCACCTGTGTCATAAGTAAAGGGCTGGCTGGCTTGACCGTTAAGGGTGCTGTAACCCCCGAAAGTACACTCCAGTCCAAACCAAAAAAAAAATAATTTTCTGTGTTTGTGAATTGTGTGCGCAGTAGCCGCACGTCCATCAACAAAGTAGTGCCAAGCGTGCGCCTGTGTCATAAGTAAAGGGCCGGCTGGCTTGACCATTAAAGGGTGCTGTAACACCCAAAGTACACTCCAGTTCAAACCAAAAAAAAAATTATTTTCTGTGTTTGTGAATTGTGTGCGCAGTAGCCGCACGTGCATCAACAAAGTAGTGCCAAGCGTGCGCCTGTGTCATAAGTAAAGGGCCAGCTGGCTTGACCGTTAAAGGGTGCTGTAACCCCCGAAAGTACACTCCAGTCCAAACCAAAAAAATAATTATTTTCTGTGTTTGTGAATTGTGTGCGCAGTAGCCGCACGTGCAGTCCAAACCAAAAAAAAAAATTATTTTCTGTGTTTGTGAATTGTGTGCACAGTAGCCGCACGAGCATCAACAAAGTAGTGCCAAGCGTGCGCCTGTGTCATATGTAAAGGGTCGGCTGGCTTGACCGTTAAAGGGTGCTGTAACCCCCGAAAGTACACTCCAGTCCAAACCAAAAAAAAAATTATTTTCTGTGTTTGTGAATTGTGTGCGCAGTAGCCGCACGTGCAGTCCAAACCAAAAAAAAAAATTATTTACTGTGTTTGTGAATTGTGTGCGCAGTAGCCGCACGTGCATCAACAAAGTAGTGCCAAGCGTGCGCCTGTGTCATAAGTAAAGGGTCGGCTGGTTTGACCGTTAAAGGGTGCTGTAACCCCCAAAGTACACTCCAGTCCAAACCAAAAAAAAAATTATTTTCTGTGTTTGTGAATTGTGTGCGCAGTAGCCGCACGTGCATCAACAAAGTAGTGCCAAGCGTGCGCCTGTGTCATAAGTAAAGGGCCGGTTGGCTTGACCGTTAAGGGTGCTGTAACCCCCGAAAGTACACTCCAGTCCAAACCAAAAAAAAAATTATTTTCTGTGTTTGTGAATTGTGTGCGCAGTAGCCGCACGTGCATCAACAAAGTAGTGCCAAGCGTGCGCCTGTGTCATAAGTAAAGGGCCGGCTGGCTTGACCGTTAAGGGTGCTGTAACCCCCAAAAGTACACTCCAGTCCAAACCAAAAAAAAAATTATTTTCTGTGTTTGTGAATTGTGTGCGCAGTAGCCGCACGTGCATCAACAAAGTAGTGCCAAGCGTGCGCCTGTGTCATAAGTAAAGGGACGGCTGGCTTGACCATTAAAGTGTGCTGTAACCCCCAAAGTACACTCCAGTCCAAACCAAAAAAATAATTATTTTCTGTGTTTGTGAATTGTGTGCGCAGTAGCCGCACGTGCAGTCCAAACCAAAAAAAAAAATTATTTTCTGTGTTTGTGAATTGTGTGCGCAGTAGCCGCACGTGCATCAACAAAGTAGTGCCAAGCGTGCGCCTGTGTCATAAGTAAAGGGTCGGCTGGCTTGACCGTTAAAGGGTGCTGTAACCCCCGAAAGTACACTCCAGTCCAAACCAAAAAAAAAATTATTTTCTGTGTTTGTGAATTGTGTGCGCAGTAGCCGCACGTGCAGTCCAAACCAAAAAAAAAAATTATTTACTGTGTTTGTGAATTGTGTGCGCAGTAGCCGCACGTGCATCAACAAAGTAGTGCCAAGCGTGCGCCTGTGTCATAAGTAAAGGGTCGGCTGGCTTGACCGTTAAAGGGTGCTGTAACCCCCAAAGTACACTCCAGTCCAAACCAAAAAAAAAATTATTTTCTGTGTTTGTGAATTGTGTGCGCAGTAGCCGCACGTGCATCAACAAAGTAGTGCCAAGCGTGCGCCTGTGTCATAAGTAAAGGGCCAGCTGGCTTGACCGTTAAAGGGTGCTGTAACCCCCAAAGTACACTCCAGTCTAACCCAAAAAAAAAAATATTTTCTGTGTTTCTGAATTGTGTGCGCAGTAGCCGCACGTGCATCAACAAAGTAGTGCCAAGCGTGCGCCTGTGTCATAAGTAAAGGGCCGGCTGGCTTGACCGTTAAGGGTGCTGTAACCCCCGAAAGTACACTCCAGTCCAAACCAAAAAAAAAATTATTTTCTGTGTTTGTGAATTGTGTGCGCAGTAGCCGCACGTGCAGTCCAAACCAAAAAAAAAATTATTTTCTGTGTTTGTGAATTGTGTGCGCAGTAGCCGCACGTGCATCAACAAAGTAGTGCCAAGCGTGCGCCTGTGTCATAAGTAAAGGGTCGGCTGGCTTGACCGTTAAAGGGTGCTGTAACCCCCAAAGTACACTCCAGTCCAAACCAAAAAAAAAATTATTTTCTGTTTGTGAATTGTGTGCGCAGTAGCCGCACGTGCATCAACAAAGTAGTGCCAAGCGTGCGCCTGTGTCATAAGTAAAGGGCCGGCTGGCTTGACCATTTAGGGTGCTGTAACCCCCAAAGTACACTCCAGTCCAAACCAAAAAAAAAATTATTTTCTGTGTTTGTGAATTGTGTGCGCAGTAGCCGCACGTGCTTCAACAAAGTAGTGCAAAGCATGCGCCTGTGTCCTAAGTAAAGGGCCGGCTGGCTTGACCGTTAAGGGTGCTGTAACCCCCGAAAGTACACTCCAGTCCAAACCAAAAAAAAAATTATTTTCTGTGTTTGTGAATTGTGTGCGCAGTAGCCGCACGTGCATCAACAAAGTAGTGCCAAGCGTGCGCCTGTGTCATAAGTAAAGGGCCGGCTGGCTTGACCGTTAAGGGTGCTGTAACCCCCAAAGTACACTCCAGTCCAACCCAAAAAAAAAATAATTTTCTGTGTTTCTGAATTGTGTGCGCAGTTTTCCGCACGTGCATCAACAAAGTAGTGCCAAGCGTGCGCCTGTGTCATAAGTAAAGGGCCGGCTGGCTTGACCGTTAAAGGGTGCTGTAACCCCCAAAGTACACTCCAGTTCAAACCAAAAAAAAAATTATTTTCTGTATTTGTGAATTGTGTGCGCAGTAGCCGCACGTGCATCAACAAAGTAGTGCCAAGCGTGCGCCTGTGTCATAAGTAAAGGGCCGGCTGGCTTGACCGTTAAAGGGTGCTGTAACCCCCGAAAGTACACTCCAGTCCAAACCAAAAAAATAATTATTTTCTGTGTTTGTGAATTGTGTGCGCAGTAGCCGCACGTGCAGTCCAAACCAAAAAAAATAATTATTTTCTGTGTTTGTGAATTGTGTGCACAGTAGCCGCACGAGCATCAACAAAGTAGTGCCAAGCGTGCGCCTGTGTCATAAGTAAAGGGTCGGCTGGCTTGACCGTTAAAGGGTGCTGTAACCCCCGAAAGTACACTCCAGTCCAAACCAAAAAAAAAATTATTTTCTGTGTTTGTGAATTGTGTGCGCAGTAGCCGCACGTGCAGTCCAAACCAAAAAAAATAATTATTTACTGTGTTTGTGAATGGTGTGCGCAGTAGCCGCACGTGCATCAACAAAGTAGTGCCAAGCGTGCGCCTGTGTCATAAGTAAAGGGTCGGCTGGTTTGACCGTTAAAGGGTGCTGTAACCCCCAAAGTACACTCCAGTCCAAACCAAAAAAAAAATTATTTTCTGTGTTTGTGAATTGTGTGCGCAGTAGCCGCACGTGCATCAACAAAGTAGTGCCAAGCGTGCGCCTGTGTCATAAGTAAAGGGCCGGTTGGCTTGACCGTTAAGGGTGCTGTAACCCCCGAAAGTACACTCCAGTCCAAACCAAAAAAAAAAATATTTTCTGTGTTTGTGAATTGTGTGCGCAGTAGCCGCACGTGCATCAACAAAGTAGTGCCAAGCGTGCGCCTGTGTCATAAGTAAAGGGCCGGCTGGCTTGACCGTTAAGGGTGCTGTAACCCCCAAAAGTACACTCCAGTTCAAACCAAAAAAATAATTATTTTCTGTGTTTGTGAATTGTGTGCGCAGTAGCCGCACGTGCATCAACAAAGTAGTGCCAAGCGTGCGCCTGTGTCATAAGTAAAGGGCCGGCTGGCTTGACCGTTAAAGGGTGCTGTAACCCCCAAAGTACACTCCAGTCCAAACCAAAAAAATAATTATTTTCTGTGTTTGTGAATTGTGTGCGCAGTAGCCGCACGTGCAGTCCAAACCAAAAAAAATAATTATTTTCTGTGTTTGTGAATTGTGTGCACAGTAGCCGCACGAGCATCAACAAAATAGTGCCAAGCGTGCGCCTGTGTCATAAGTAAAGGGTCGGCTGGCTTGACCGTTAAAGGGTGCTGTAACCCCCGAAAGTACACTCCAGTCCAAACCAAAAAAAAAATTATTTTCTGTGTTTGTGAATTGTGTGCACAGTAGCCGCACGTGCAGTCCAAACCAAAAAAAAAAATTATTTACTGTGTTTGTGAATTGTGTGCGCAGTAGCCGCACGTGCATCAACAAAGTAGTGCCAAGCGTGCGCCTGTGTCATAAGTAAACTGTCGGCTGGCTTGACCGTTAAAGGGTGCTGTAACCCCCAAAGTACACTCCAGTCCAAACCAAAAAAAAAATTATTTTCTGTGTTTGTGAATTGTGTGCGCAGTAGCCGCACGTGCATCAACAAAGTAGTGCCAAGCGTGCGCCTGTGTCATAAGTAAAGGGCCAGCTGGCTTGACCGTTAAAGGGTGCTGTAACCCCCAAAGTACACTCCAGTCTAACCCAAAAAAAAATTATTTTCTGTGTTTCTGAATTGTGTGCGCAGTAGCCGCACGTGCATCAACAAAGTAGTGCCAAGCGTGCGCCTGTGTCATAAGTAAAGGGCCGGCTGGCTTGACCATTAAGGGTGCTGTAACCCCCGAAAGTACACTCCAGTCCAAACCAAAAAAAAATTATTTTCTGTGTTTGTGAATTGTGTGCGCAGTAGCCGCACGTGCATCAACAAAGTAGTGCCAAGCGTGCGCCTGTGTCATAAGTAAAGGGTCGGCTGGCTTGACCGTTAAAGGGTGCTGTAACCCCCAAAGTACACTCCAGTCCAAACCAAAAAAAAAATTATTTTCTGTGTTTGTGAATTGTGTGCGCAGTAGCCGCACGTGCATCAACAAAGTAGTGCCAAGCGTGCGCCTGTGTCATAAGTAAAGGGCCAGCTGGCTTGACCGTTAAAGGGTGCTGTAACCCCCAAAGTACACTCCAGTCTAACCCAAAAAAAAAAATATTTTCTGTGTTTCTGAATTGTGTGCGCAGTAGCCGCACGTGCATCAACAAAGTAGTGCCAAGCGTGCGCCTGTGTCATAAGTAAAGGGCCGGCTGGCTTGACCGTTAAGGGTGCTGTAACCCCCGAAAGTACACTCCAGTCCAAACCAAAAAAAAAATTATTTTCTGTGTTTGTGAATTGTGTGCGCAGTAGCCGCACGTGCAGTCCAAACCAAAAAAAAAATTATTTTCTGTGTTTGTGAATTGTGTGCGCAGTAGCCGCACGTGCATCAACAAAGTAGTGCCAAGCGTGCGCCTGTGTCATAAGTAAAGGGTCGGCTGGCTTGACCGTTAAAGGGTGCTGTAACCCCCAAAGTACACTCCAGTCCAAACCAAAAAAAAAATTATTTTCTGTTTGTGAATTGTGTGCGCAGTAGCCGCACGTGCATCAACAAAGTAGTGCCAAGCGTGCGCCTGTGTCATAAGTAAAGGGCCGGCTGGCTTGACCATTTAGGGTGCTGTAACCCCCAAAGTACACTCCAGTCCAAACCAAAAAAAAAATTATTTTCTGTGTTTGTGAATTGTGTGCGCAGTAGCCGCACGTGCTTCAACAAAGTAGTGCAAAGCGTGCGCCTGTGTCCTAAGTAAAGGGCCGGCTGGCTTGACCGTTAAGGGTGCTGTAACCCCCGAAAGTACACTCCAGTCCAAACCAAAAAAAAAATTATTTTCTGTGTTTGTGAATTGTGTGCGCAGTAGCCGCACGTGCATCAACAAAGTAGTGCCAAGCGTGCGCCTGTGTCATAAGTAAAGGGCCGGCTGGCTTGACCGTTAAGGGTGCTGTAACCCCCAAAGTACACTCCAGTCCAACCCAAAAAAAAAATAATTTTCTGTGTTTCTGAATTGTGTGCGCAGTTTTCCGCACGTGCATCAACAAAGTAGTGCCAAGCGTGCGCCTGTGTCATAAGTAAAGGGCCGGCTGGCTTGACCGTTAAAGGGTGCTGTAACCCCCAAAGTACACTCCAGTTCAAACCAAAAAAAAAATTATTTTCTGTATTTGTGAATTGTGTGCGCAGTAGCCGCACGTGCATCAACAAAGTAGTGCCAAGCGTGCGCCTGTGTCATAAGTAAAGGGCCGGCTGGCTTGACCGTTAAAGGGTGCTGTAACCCCCGAAAGTACACTCCAGTCCAAACCAAAAAAATAATTATTTTCTGTGTTTGTGAATTGTGTGCGCAGTAGCCGCACGTGCAGTCCAAACCAAAAAAAATAATTATTTTCTGTGTTTGTGAATTGTGTGCACAGTAGCCGCACGAGCATCAACAAAGTAGTGCCAAGCGTGCGCCTGTGTCATAAGTAAAGGGTCGGCTGGCTTGACCGTTAAAGGGTGCTGTAACCCCCGAAAGTACACTCCAGTCCAAACCAAAAAAAAAATTATTTTCTGTGTTTGTGAATTGTGTGCGCAGTAGCCGCACGTGCAGTCCAAACCAAAAAAAATAATTATTTACTGTGTTTGTGAATGGTGTGCGCAGTAGCCGCACGTGCATCAACAAAGTAGTGCCAAGCGTGCGCCTGTGTCATAAGTAAAGGGTCGGCTGGTTTGACCGTTAAAGGGTGCTGTAACCCCCAAAGTACACTCCAGTCCAAACCAAAAAAAAAATTATTTTCTGTGTTTGTGAATTGTGTGCGCAGTAGCCGCACGTGCATCAACAAAGTAGTGCCAAGCGTGCGCCTGTGTCATAAGTAAAGGGCCGGTTGGCTTGACCGTTAAGGGTGCTGTAACCCCCGAAAGTACACTCCAGTCCAAACCAAAAAAAAAAATATTTTCTGTGTTTGTGAATTGTGTGCGCAGTAGCCGCACGTGCATCAACAAAGTAGTGCCAAGCGTGCGCCTGTGTCATAAGTAAAGGGCCGGCTGGCTTGACCGTTAAGGGTGCTGTAACCCCCAAAAGTACACTCCAGTTCAAACCAAAAAAAAAATTATTTTCTGTGTTTGTGAATTGTGTGCGCAGTAGCCGCACGTGCATCAACAAAGTAGTGCCAAGCGTGCGCCTGTGTCATAAGTAAAGGGCCGGCTGGCTTGACCGTTAAAGGGTGCTGTAACCCCCAAAGTACACTCCAGTCCAAACCAAAAAAATAATTATTTTCTGTGTTTGTGAATTGTGTGCGCAGTAGCCGCACGTGCAGTCCAAACCAAAAAAAATAATTATTTTCTGTGTTTGTGAATTGTGTGCACAGTAGCCGCACGAGCATCAACAAAATAGTGCCAAGCGTGCGCCTGTGTCATAAGTAAAGGGTCGGCTGGCTTGACCGTTAAAGGGTGCTGTAACCCCCGAAAGTACACTCCAGTCCAAACCAAAAAAAAAATTATTTTCTGTGTTTGTGAATTGTGTGCACAGTAGCCGCACGTGCAGTCCAAACCAAAAAAAAAAATTATTTACTGTGTTTGTGAATTGTGTGCGCAGTAGCCGCACGTGCATCAACAAAGTAGTGCCAAGCGTGCGCCTGTGTCATAAGTAAACTGTCGGCTGGCTTGACCGTTAAAGGGTGCTGTAACCCCCAAAGTACACTCCAGTCCAAACCAAAAAAAAAAATTATTTTCTGTGTTTGTGAATTGTGTGCGCAGTAGCCGCACGTGCATCAACAAAGTAGTGCCAAGCGTGCGCCTGTGTCATAAGTAAAGGGCCAGCTGGCTTGACCGTTAAAGGGTGCTGTAACCCCCAAAGTACACTCCAGTCTAACCCAAAAAAAAATTATTTTCTGTGTTTCTGAATTGTGTGCGCAGTAGCCGCACGTGCATCAACAAAGTAGTGCCAAGCGTGCGCCTGTGTCATAAGTAAAGGGCCGGCTGGCTTGACCATTAAGGGTGCTGTAACCCCCGAAAGTACACTCCAGTCCAAACCAAAAAAAAATTATTTTCTGTGTTTGTGAATTGTGTGCGCAGTAGCCGCACGTGCATCAACAAAGTAGTGCCAAGCGTGCGCCTGTGTCATAAGTAAAGGGCCGGCTGGCTTGACCGTTAAAGGGTGCTGTAACCCCCGAAAGTACACTCCAGTCCAAACCAAAAAAAAAATTATTTTCTGTGTTTGTGAATTGTGTGCGCAGTAGCTGCACGTGCAGTCCAAACCAAAAAAAAAATTATTTTCTGTGTTTGTGAATTGTGTGCGCAGTAGCCGCACGTGCATCAACAAAGTAGTGCCAAGCGTGCGCCTGTGTCATAAGTAAAGGGTCGGCTGGCTTGACCGTTAAAGGGTGCTGTAACCCCCAAAGTACACTCCAGTCCAAACCAAAAAAAAAAATATTTTCTGTTTGTGAATTGTGTGCGCAGTAGCCGCACGTGCATCAACAAAGTAGTGCCAAGCGTGCGCCTGTGTCATAAGTAAAGGGCCGGCTGGCATGACCATTTATGGTGCTGTAACCCCCAAAGTACACTCCAGTCCAAACCAAAAAAAAAATTATTTTCTGTGTTTGTGAATTGTGTGCGCAGTAGCCGCACGTGCTTCAACAAAGTAGTGCAAAGCGTGCGCCTGTGTCATAAGTAAAGGGCCGGCTGGCTTGACCGTTAAGGGTGCTGTAACCCCCGAAAGTACACTCCAGTCCAAACCAAAAAAAAAATTATTTTCTGTGTTTGTGAATTGTGTGCGCAGTAGCCGCACGTGCATCAACAAAGTAGTGCCAAGCGTGCGCCTGTGTCATAAGTAAAGGGCCGGCTGGCTTGACCGTTAAGGGTGCTGTAACCCCCAAAAGTACACTCCAGTCCAAACCAAAAAAAAAATTATTTTCTGTGTTTCTGAATTGTGTGCGCAGTAGCAGCACGTGCATCAACAAAGTAGTGCCAAGCGTGCGCCTGTGTCATAAGTAAAGGGCCGGCTGGCTTGACCGTTAAGGGTGCTGTAATCCCCGAAAGTACACTCCAGTCCAAACCAAAAAAAAAATTATTTTCTGTGTTTGTGAATTGTGTGCGCAGTAGCCGCACGTGCATCAACAAAGTAGTGCCAAGCGTGCGCCTGTGTCATAAGTAAAGGACTGGCTCGCTTGACCGTTAAAGGGTGCTGTAACCCCCAAAGTACACTCCAGTTCAAACCAAAAAAATATATATTTTCTGTGTTTGTGAATTGTGTGCGCAGTAGCCGCACGTGCATCAACAAAGTAGTGCCAAGCGTGCGCCTGTGTCATAAGTAAAGGGCCGGCTGGCTTGACCGTTAAAGGGTGCTGTAACCCCCAAAGTACACTCCAGTCCAAACCAAAAAAATAATTATTTTCTGTGTTTGTGAATTGTGTGCGCAGTAGCTGCACGTGCATCAACAAAGTTGTGCCAAGCGTGCGCCTGTGTCATAAGTAAAGGGCCGGCTGGCTTGACCGTTAAGGGTGCTGTAACCCCCGAAAGTACACTCCAGTCCAAACCAAAAAAAAAATTATTTTCTGTGTTTGTGAATTGTGTGCGCAGTAGCCGCACGTGCAGTCCAAACCAAAAAAAAAAATATTTTCTGTGTTTGTGAATTGTGTGCGCAGTAGCCGCACGTGCATCAACAAAGTAGTGCCAAGCGTGCGCCTGTGTCATAAGTAAAGGGCCGGCTGGCTTGACCGTTAAGGGTGCTGTAACCCCCGAAAGAACACTCCAGTCCAAACCAAAAAAAAAATTATTTTCTGTGTTTGTGAATTGTGTGCGCAGTAGCCGCACGTGCATCAACAAAGTAGTGCCAAGCGTGCGCCTGTGTCATAAGTAAAGGGCCGGCTGGCTTGACCGTTCAAGGGTGCTGTAAAAAAAAAATAATTTTCTGTGTTTAGCCGCACGTATATATCAAATCGATATAACATAAATGGAGGACCAAACTTTCTCCGATAAAAATAAAATAGAGAAAGATCAAGAACCACTTCCTCCTAGTGCTGAAGCTGCTGCCACTAGTCATGACATAGACGATAACATGCCATCATCGTCATCTGCCAAGGCCGATGCCCAATGTCATAGTAGAGGGCACATACAATCCCAAATGGCAAAGTTCAGGAAAATGACCTTGAAAAAGACATTTAAATCAGCTGAAGAGAAACTTAAACTTGCCAATATGCCATTTACGACACGGAGTGGCAAGGAACGGCTAAGGTCGATCCCTAGTATGTTCATGACTAGTGGTTCAGCTTCACATGACGATGGAAGCCCTCCTCCCACTAAAAAAATCAAAAGAGTTAAGCTGGCAAAAGCACAGCGAAGAACTGTGCTTTCTAAGAAGATATCACAAATCCCCAAGGAGAGTCCAAGTGTGGTGGTGGTTGCGATGCCTGACCTTCCCAGCACTGGACGGGAAGAGGTGGCTCTTTCCACCATTTGCACGCCCCCTGCAAGTGCTGAAAGGAGCACCCACAGTCCACTTGCTGATATGCAAATTGAAGATGTCACTGTTGAAGTACAACAGGATGAGGATACTGGTGTAGCTGGCGCTGAGGAGGAAGTTGGCGAGGAGGATTCTGATGGTGATGTGGTTTGTTTAAATCAGGCTCCGGGGGAGACAGTTGTTGTCCATGGGATGAAAAAGCCCATCACGGTCATGCCTGGGCAGAAGACCAAACATTCCACCTCTTTGGTCTGGCAATATTTCTATCCAAATCCGGACAACAACTGTCTTGCCATATGTACCATATGTAAAGGTGAAATAAGTAGGGGTAGGGATGTCAACCACCTAGGAACATCCTCCCTTTTACGGCGCCTGCAGCGCGTTCATAAAAAGTTACTGTCAAGTTCAGAAACTTTGGCTAAGACCGTAAGCAGTCCAGGGACACCTAAATCCCGTTGTCCTGTTGTATCCAAGCGCCTGCAAACCACACCGTCAACTCCCTCCTCGTCAATTTCCTCCTTAGTCAGGATCGGAAGTAGTCCTGCAGGCCATGTCACTGGCATGACTGACTCTCCTATCCGGGATTCCTCCGGAGGATCCTGCATTGCTACGCCTACTGCTGCCGCTGCTGCTGTTGCTGCTGCTGGGAGTCATTCATCATCCCAGAGAGGAAGTAGGAACACCACTACTTTTACTAAACAATTGAACCTCCAACAGTCCTTAGCGAGGAGGATGAAGTACGACAGCAGTCATCCTGAAGCAAAACGTATAACTGAGGCCTTGACTGCTATGTTGGTGTTAGACGTACGTCCGGTATCCGCCATTAGTGCTGTGGGATTTAGACAATTGATGGAGGTAGTGTGTCCCCGGTTCCAAATCCCGTCTAGATTCCACTTCACTAGGCAGGCGATACCGAGACTGTACAGAAACGTCAGAAAAAGTGTCCTCAGTGTCCTGAAAAATGCCATTGTACACAATGTCCACTTAACCACGGACATGTGGACAAGCGGAACAGGGCAGACTAAGGACTATATGACTGTGACAGCCCACTGGGTAGATGCTACCTTATGCAGCAACAGCAGCAGCGTCACCAGTAGCAGCATCTCAGAAACGCCAGCTCGTTACAAGGCAGGCTACGCTGTGTATCACCGGTTTCAGTAAGAGGCACACCGCCGACAACCTCTTAGAGAAACTGAGGGAAATCATCGCCCAGTGGCTTACCCCACTTAGACTCTCCTGGGGATTTGTGATATCTGACAACGCCACCAATATTGTGCGGGCATTACATCTGGGCAAATTCCAGCACGTCCCATGTTTTGCTCACACAATAAACTTGGTGGTGCAGAATTTTCTGAAAAGCGACAAGGGCGTGCAGGAGACGCTTTGGGTGGCCCGAAAAATTTCTGGCCACTTTCGCCATTCAGCGACTGCGTGCCGAAGACTGGAGCGCCAGCAAACACTCTTGAACTTGCCCCGCCATCACCTGAAGCAAGAGGTTGTGACGCGGTGGAACTCAACCCTCTATATGCTTCAGAGGATGGAGGAGCAGCAAAAGGCCATACAAGCCTATACATCCACCTATGACATAGGCAAAGGAGTCGGTATGCACCTGACTCAAGCGCAGTGGAGAATAATTTCCGTGTTGTGCAAGGTTGTCCAGCCCTTCGAACTTGCCACACGTGAAGTCAGTTCAGACACTGCCAGCTTGAGTCAGGTCATTCCCCTCATCAGGCTTTTGCAGAAGCAGCTGGAGAAAGTGAAGGAGGAGCTAAGACGGAGCGATTCCGCTCGGCATGTGGGACTTGTGGATGAAGCCCTTCATTCGCTTTGCCAGGATTCCAGGGTGGTCAATCTGTTGAAATCAGACCACTACATTTTGGCCACCGTGCTCGATCCTAGGTTTAAAGCCTATGTGGTGTCTCTCTTTCCGGCCGACACAAGCCTGCAGAGGTGCAAAGACCTGCTGGTGAACACACTGTCAGCTGAAGCGGAACGTGACACGTCAACGGCTCCTTCTTCATTTTCTCCCACAACTGGGGCTGCCAGGAAAAAACTTAGGTATCCTAAGCAACCCGCTGGCGGTGATGCAGGGCAGGCAGGACCAAGTTTGGACATCTGGTCCGGACTGAAGGACCTGGCAACAATTTCTGACATGTCTACTGTCACTGCATATGATACTGTCACCATTGACAGAATGGTGGAGGATTACATCGGTGACAGCATCCAAGTAGGCATGTCAGACAGTCCATACCTGTACTGGCAGGAAAAAGAGGCAATTTGGAGGCCCCTGTACAAACTGGCTCTATTTTACCTGAGTTGCCCCCCCTCCAGTGTGTACTCCGAAAGAGTGTTTAGTGCAGCCGGGAACCTTGTCAGCGAAAGGCGTAGGAGGTTGCTTCCACAGAATGTGGAGAAGATGATGTTCATCAAAATGAATTATCAGCTCTTCCAGGAGACCAGCCTCCAGAAGGTACAGAGGGACCTGTGGTGGTGGATTCAAGTGGGGACGAGTTAATACTTTGTGAGGATGAGGATGTACACACTGAAGAGGGTGAGGAATCGGTGGATGAGGAGGATGAGGATGACATCTTGCCTCCGTAGAGCCAGTTTGTGCAGGGACAGATTAATTGCCTGCTTGTTTTGTGGGGGCCCAAACGAACCAATCATTTCAGCCACAGTTGTGTGGCAGACCCTGGCGCTGAAATGATTGATTTGTTAAAGTGTGCATGTCCTGTTTATACAACATAAGGGTGGGTGGGAGGGCCCAAGGACAATTCCATCTTGCACTTCTTTTTTTTCTTTGCATTATGTACAGTTTGGGGCCTAGTTTTTCTAACTGCCATCCTGTCTGCCACTGCAGTGTCACTCCTAGATGGGTCACGTGTTTGTGCCGCCCACTCGTGTCGCTTAGCATAGTCATCCAGCTACCTCAGTGCAACCTTTTGGACATAAAAACACTATTGTGAGGTGTGAGGTGTTCAGAATAGACTGGAAATGAGTGGAAATTAAGGTTATTGAGGTTAATAATAGCATAGGAGCAGAAAAACCTACAAATTCTGTGATTTTAGCCGTTTTTATGCTTTTTTTAAAAAAAATACAGATCCAAAACACAAAACCCAGAACCCAAAACACGGAAGGGTGGTTTTGGCAAAACCAATCCAGATCCAAAACACGAAGAAAGATCCAGATCCAAAACCAAAATACAAAACACGAAAAGTGGCCGGTGCACACCCCTAGTGTTAACTCCGGTTGAGTGTTTTACTCACAGTCCCACAGACCACAGCCCAGGGAGGGACCGAGAACTTAGCCTGCTTTGTGGTCAGGTCTCCCGTCACTTGAGATCTTAGTATGCGGCACGGTAATCCAGCTCCGGGCGCTCTCCGGCCAGGCACAGCCTCTGTCTCTCTGGGTCACCACTCCACCAAAGTGCACAGTCCACCGGTAAATAAAGATGGTTTCCAATCAAAAGAGAGGGCTACAGATGTCACTCAGCAAAAGTCCTTTTGTAAGTCACAGGTAATTCTCTAACATGTTTCGCTCCATCAACGGGGGCTTTATCTTTGATAATATTTTAATATTTTAATATTGCAATTTATATATATTCAAATTGGAGCAGCAGCTCATAACCCGTGTATTCTAGGAGGATCCTTTCCATCCAGCACGTCAGTTTATCTTACAGACACTTTGCTTCTAATACTCTCACAGTGGTGACACTAAAAACATTTAGGGGTCTAGTTACTAAGCAGTGTTAGGAGACAGAGTGAAAAGTGATAAGAAAGTGATAAGGTGCCAGCTAATCAGCTCCCAACTGTCATTTTTCAAACACAGCCTGAGAGATGACAGTTGGGAGATGATTGGCTGGCACCTTATCACTTTCTTATCACTTTTCACTCTGTCTCCTAACAGTGCTTAGTAAATAGACCCCATAGTAGCAAACAAAAACATTTTCTTTTCTTGTTTAACAACTGCTAAAGGATTTTTAGTCACTTGTAACCTTATAGACTTTATTTATTTATCTTTTCGTATAGAATTGTGTCAGTAATATATCTTAAGCTTCTAAGAATATAATGTTCTTATGTTATATGTATGTATGATGTTTTATGTGTAATATAAAATTTTAAATATTAAGAAATCTGAATGATGGTGTTCTGATTGATTGTTCTGTCACATTGGGACCTCTTTTTAAATAGCGCATCCCCTATATATGTATTTTTAGTAGGGATGTGCAGGCTCGGTTTTACTCTGATTTACTCGGTTCTTATCGCCACTTTACCGCAAATTCGCATTTATTCTATTGGCTATCCAAAACACATGATAGGCGATAGCCAATAAAAAGATCCGAGTAAAACCGAACCCGCTCACCCCTAATTTTTAGTTGGCTCTACACGTGTTTATTGGTGAGCTGTCACGGGCTCGCATGGCTGCTATGATTAATTAAACAACTTCATTGCTGATAAAAAGAACATTGAGTTACAATAATTGCCGTTTGATTATCGCCAGGTGCTGTGTAATTGGATGACAAATGTGACAGGGGCGTTTTAAGAGAGGAGGGAGCCCCCTGTGCAGACTCAATGCGAGCCCCCTCCTTTCTCTTGTGCGGTGCCGTGGCGTGTGGTGCAGCAGTATATTTTGGCTGAGTGCTGGAACCTACAGCGCATGCGCGGGACTCCGGGAAAATGGCCGCCTCTGCCATTTTCTCAGTGATTTTTGCCGGCCCAGTATGAAACTTGTGGGTGCAGGCTGTGCAGTATGTGGGCTCCCCTAAACCCCTTGGGCCCGTGTGCACCATACACCCTGCACCCCTTATAGATATTCCACTGAAATGTGATTATTCGCAGTATAGCTCAGCGGATTGGATTCAGATAGGTCCCACACAGCGGGATATTTGGGGTACTGACTGAATCACAGGGGTTCAGTTTTACCAGCTAAATTCAGATCTGAAAACGAGACAAAAAATTTTTTTGTTTTTTTCAGAAATCACAGATCTTAGATGTTTTATATATTCAACTACATTGAAGTTGAGAGCAGGAAGAACGGTTTACACCCCATTAAATACTTAAATGAAAACAACTACATTTAGTTCTTGATACAATCCCAGTGGTTATGGTTGGGTATTAAGGCATGCGGGGCAGTATTAATACATATCTTATAGCGAAGCGGTGCCATAGACGTGTGACTGTTTGCATTAAAACACCAAACAAATATATTCTCACAGCTCTTACACAAAATGGCTGCTCCCAAGTGCATTACAGTAAAACACCACAAAAATTGATTTACTATTAACTTGCACTTGCAAACCCCAGTCAGTGACATCATGTACAGTTTATGTATATTTAATCTGATCCAGCACTCCTTCATTCCACATGGTTCCTACTGCAACACCCTGTGCCCCGAGTAGCGAATTGGACATGCAAACGCAAGTCTACATCACCCCCATAGCGACACTAATTACAGCTCATTTCCCAGCTGTCACCAATGGCCACTTTATCTATAAAGAAGATGAGCTTTGGGGTTTTGTTTATGGAAAATATAACTATAATAGCAGTGTACAAATGCTCACGTTAAAATAACCAGAAACCCCAACAGGCTGTCCAGGAAAATCCTACAAATGAAATGACTTGAGAAAGTCAATCATTTATTGATTAGGCACTGATATGATTAAAACCTTCATAAAGTATGGTTGACATGGAGAGGGATATGAGTGGTGGCAGTAATAAATGGTTAGTTGATAAAACAAGACTGGAGTGGTTTGAGAAAGTCATTGTATGTAATTCTCAATGTTGTACAACATGTTAAACATGGAATGAGATAGCAGCGGCAGTAAAGTCAAGATTGGTAATTTTAGCAAAATATTGTTAGGGATGTAGTTTAGATTTTCCCGCCAAATTCAGATTTTACCCGCCAAAAATCGGGTCTCAGAAAGAGGCAAATCGTCATCTTTCTTGGACAAACTTCATGTTCCATGAAAGATGATGTTTTGCTTCTTTCTGAGACATACTCAATCTCTGAAATATCTAGGAGTCACTCGGATCAATTACTATGGCTGACCTGTGTAAAACCAACTATCTGCAATTATTCACACAGATCAAAAAAAAAAAGGCCGCAAACATCACATCTCTTGAATGAGCAGAATTAACGTTATAAAATGAACATACGTCCCAGAATGCTCTATCTCTTCCAGATGCTCCCTGTCCCGGTACCTCACCCAGCACATACATCCTTCCAATCTCTGTGTGGTAGATTTATCTGAAATGACATAAATCCAAGAATTTGAAGGGATATTCTCTCTTGTCGAACCTCTTGTAAAGGCCTTGGTCTCCCCTCGATCCGTAGATGCTATCATGCCACTTAACTGAGTCATATGGTATCGTGGCATTTTCAGCCCTACTCAAAAAAATGGGTGAGCCTTGAGAAAAATTTAGTAAGAATAATCCAACCCACGTTGGCTTCCAAATAAGCATAAACCCTTAACCGCCTCACTAATCTCAACAATGGCTTCCACACTTTCCAATTGGGATGCCATCTGTCAGAATACCCTTCCCCCCTTGTCATCCACCTGGAACCATCCCCTATTTGCTCCTGGACAACCTATGTCATCTTCCTGGCACGTGTACCATGTTTCCGTAACATAATTGAGGAATTTGAACCCCCTTCATTTATGGTCCTTCACAAAAAATACCATATTTCACAAAACAATTCTACCAATATCTCCAAATTCGACACTTTACTATTACTACTTATTGACAGATACCTACAAGTTGGTAGGTGCATAGCAAATTTGAGCAAAGAGGTTAGTCCAAGCTTTGAATCCAAACCAGAGTGGGTTTTATTAAAGATAACAGGATACAGGTGGTAGAAGATAAACAGCAGTCAATAAGGTAAGGTATCAATCCCTTTTTGAGCTACACTAATGGAATTCATTCTGGACACTTTTAGGAAATTTTAAAAATTTTGTGTTTAGTCATTATTTTTACATTATAATCACTTAGAATTTATATTCCAATCGAAGTATATGTGAGTATAATCTTTACTATTTATTTTTAAGTTGTCATTTGTCAAATTTTCAGTGAAAAATTCAGTAAAATCACAGTTTTACAGGTATGCTTTTATTATGGAAAAAAAATATGCAATTTCAGCAATACACAAAAGTAATATGTCGTTGGATATCCTCTGTTTTTAAGAACAGCTTTGAATCGTCGAGGCATCGAGTGAACCAGAGGTTCCAGATCTTCAGGTGAAACCATGTGGTACCAGGCCTGGATTATTTTCAATCAGCTCTCTATTGTTACTTGGATTTTTTGTTATACCATTACTTTAGACTTGACCAAAGACATTCTATCGGATTTAAATCCGGACTATTTCCTGGCCAAGGCAGGACAGTGATTTGCTGATCACCGAACCACTACATGGAACTGTTGGCGGTGTGACATGGCACTCCATTCTGCTAAAAGACACACTTCCATGGGTCACCTTCGAACAAATCATCGATTGTGGGTAACAGTTTCGCCTCCAGCACTGCTTCTTGATACTTTTTGGCATTAATATTGCCATCAACTACAGCCAAACGTCCCACATCATGGCTGGCCATGCTGCCCCACACCATCACACTCACTGGGTGCTTCATAGTTACCATGGTGCACTCGGGCAAAAGATCTTCACCAGGCTGATGCCTAACAAATTTCACTCCATCACTCCCAAAGATGCTGATTTTGGTCTCGTCGCTCCAAATAATCTTGTCCCAGTCTTCTTCTGTCCACTCCTTGTGTGCCAGAACCCAATCTATACATTTCTGCCTCTGTTACTGGTTTAGATACGGCTTCTTTCTCGGGGTCCTAGCTCACAAACCATTGTCACAAAGTTTTTTTCGTATAGTTCAGTCACAAACTTGGACACCAGATGTTTTCATTATTTTGTTGATGGCTCTTGCAGACCTTCGATGTTCCTGCAGGGCCAGGCGACAGATTCTGCACTCATCTTGTTTTGTAAGTGTGGTCTTTCTCCCATTTCTTGCGGCTGATTTTGTCGATCCACTGCTTGAAACCCTTATGCAGAGTTTCCAAACACCTGACTTCGTTGCCCCACCGCCCAACCTCTTCACAATTTCTTTGTAGGCATACCCTTCCTCACGAAGCGTCATGGCTTTGCCTCTCTTCCCAGGCAACCAGTCAACACGTTTTGAGGTATTCAGAGCCATTTTAGTCATTATTCACACTTTGACCAGAGCTGCAACTAGCTGTGAGGATTTTACAGTAGATTGATTGTAAAGGCTGCACAGTCTGGATGAATTGAGTACTGAACAAAGCACATGAGCCTGCATAGATGCTGTGTGGGACCTGCTCCCGGATCCTGTCAGCATGTTGCCTCCTGTGACTGGTGACAGCCTGCATCTTCATCACTCACAGTAGCTGGTAAGTGTATTTCAAAACCTTCTCTCTCTCTCTCTCTCTCTCTCTCTCTATTCTTACTCCCACTCTATCTCTCCATCCCCTTCTCTCTGTTTCCTCTCTCTATCTGACAAATCATAGATTAAAATAAAAAGTATTGATTTGGTATAGCAAAATATGAATTTTCTGCATAAATATCAAATAAAACTTTTTTTTATTGAAAGTGTCCAGAATTAATTCCACTATTGTAAGTACTGTACAGCCATACAGCACTGTGATGCTTCAATACCACAGTGATAGGCTTGGGCACATTTAGACCTTTATATAGAGCCAAATAAACAAGTTTTTCACCTGCAGTCTAAACAGCCTGAGCTTTAAGTTTGGTGAACATTCACTCAGCCATGTGATGTTTATTCAGACTGATGAGTCATGCAGACAGTTAAAAGACTTGTAGCTTTTAACCATTTAACTTCATGTCAACATCCCCCTTGCTTAGAGATGTCTCTTGGTAATCGGTATGCAATACAGACAAACAGGATCCAGGTGGTCAGAATCCCGACACCTGGATCCCGACGGGGTTAACATACCAACACATGGTGGTCAGTATGCTAACCATCCCCCTGTCCCTATCCTAACCCTCCCTCCCTGGTGCCTGTCACTAACCTCTCCCCTAGTGCCTAAACCTAACCTGCCCCTCCCCGCACCCTAAACCTAACCCTCCCCCCATAGTGCCTAACCCTTACCCTAGTGCCTAACCCTAATCCCTAAACCTAACTTTAAAACTCCCCCCCACCCCACTACTTACCTTTGGCACCAAAAATAAATAAATATATATATATATATATATATATATATGTGTATAGTACACTGGGGTACAGCACAAAAAATAATATATTATTTTTTTTCTTAATTATATTATTACTAGCTTTCATTTTTTCTACACTGGGCACCCTTGGATGGACAGAGCACCCCTGGATGGACATAGCAACCCCTGCCCTGGATGGACACAGCAGCCCCTGGATGGCACAGCAGCCCCTGCCCTGGATGGACACAGAAACCCCTGGATGGACACAGCAGCCCCTGCCCTGGATGGACACAGAAACCCCTGGATGGACACAGCAGCCCGTGCCCTTGATGGACACAGCAGCCCCTGGTTGGACACAGCAACCCCTGCCCTTGATGGACACAGCAGCCCCTGGATGGAGACAGCTACCCCTGCCCTAGATGGACACAAAAACCCTTGGATGGACACAGCAGCCTCAGCCCCTGGATGGACTCAGCAACCCCTGCCCTTGATGGACACAGCAGCCCCTGGACGGACACAGCAACCCCACCCATGGATGGATACAGCAGCCCCTGCCCTAGATGGACACAGAAACCCCACCCCTGGATGGACACAGCAGACCGTGGATAGACACAGCAGCCCCTGGATGGACACAGCAGCCCCTGCCTTGGACAGATACAGCAGCTCTTGGATGGACACAGCACATCCGTGGGGACTTTTATATAATCCAAAACCCACGAGAATCCGACAGTAGGAGGATGACTTTTTGCCTCTTGTTGAGATCAGAGTCAGGCGGGAAAACCCGAGCCGGACACGGTTCTCGCATCAGATCTGCAACTTCAGGTGGGTGCGGTTCTATGAGAACCGAACCTGGTCATCTCTACTATAAACAAGTGTCTTCTGTGATCGTATATAGGGCCTGATTCAGACCCGCTCGCAAGAGCTATGCACTCGTGAGTGGCTTGATGTTTGGCCACTGCGCATGCGCACGCCGGAGCCGACTCTGACGCGCGCATGCACGAGACCCGGCTAGCGACAGGCTCTCCGTTGCTACGGGTCTCGCACCAAAGCAGGGCAGCTGTCAATTTTGATTGACAGCTTGGCCCGTTTTAGAGGGGGGCAGGGAGGGGTGGCTGGCCAAACGGAGGTGTTCCCTGAAGGAACGCCTGCCGTTTGGGGGCGGCCCCACTGACATCACGAGCGATGTCAGTGGGTGAGCTTTCGGCTCTAATAGAGCTGAAAGCTTACTTGGGCTTGCGGGAACGAGACCCTACCACAAGGGACTCGTGGCAAGCCCCGATGGTCGCGATGGTCTCGACCATCGTGACCATCACCTGGCCGCTCACAATAGCTGTGGGTGGTCACCCACAGCTAAGCGAGCGGCCAGGAGGCCGCATAAAAAAAACACAGAAACACCCTGATTCAGAGCGAGTGTTCTTTCAGAGCGTCCGGCTCTGAATCAGGCCCATAGTTCCTGAGCCAATGTACCATTATTTTCTTCTAGATACTGTACACACTGCTCTCATCCTCTGTCAAATCGATGATTCAGACTACTTTACTTTAATTTACTTTGTGCTGCGAGACCCCAGTTTTCAAGCAAATTGATTCAGTAGTTTTCGCACAAACGTGAATCAAACAGACAGACAGAATTATACATTATTAGAGGTGTATCTAGGGATCCGAGCGCCCCTGGCAATGTAATGGACTGGTGCCCCCCTCTCCCCATAATTTCAGGCAGTGCCCCTGTAGTATTCCCCCCTATGCATTGCCCCCAGTAGCGGCCACCTACCCCATACAGTGTCCCCAGTAGAAGTCCCCCCCTATGCATTGCCCCCAGTAGTAATCCCCCCTATGCATTGCCCCCAGTAGTAGTCTCCCTATGCATTGCCCCCAGTAGTAATCCCCCTTATGCTACATTGCCCCCAGTAGCAGCCATCCCTTTTACAGTGTCCCCTGTAGCAGCCATCCCTTTTACAGTGCCCCAAGTAGCAGCCATCCCTTTTACAGTGCCCCAAGTAGCAGCCACCCCCTTTACAGTGCCCCAAGTAGCAGCCACCCCCCCTCCTCCCTCCCTCTGCAGTGCCAGAAAAAAAAAACATACAGAAACAAAAAAAAAATAAAAACACAACTTACCTGTTCCCAGCTCCTGACGGCGACCGCCGCTGTCCGCGCCTCCCGGTCCGCTCTGCAGTATGGGAGAGACGTCTCTCCCATCACTCGCTACGGGGGGAGCCGGAAGACGGAGCTCATGATTGAGCTCCAGCCGGCTCCCTCCGTGGCCGCAGCAGCCAATGAGAGTCTGGGTGACTCTCATTGGCTGGCTGCTATAAAAAACACACAGCCGCCGCTGGCAGCTGTGTGTTTGTTACTGCGGAAGGCATACCGCTGTCACTGCGGTCTGCCCTACGCTACGCTTGTGGGGCCCAGGGGGACTAGCAGTGGCTGAACCGCCGCTAGTTCCGGCCTGATCCACCCCTTAGCTGCTGGTGGCACTGCCGGACGGCGCCCCCCTTTGGCCGGCGCCCCTGGCGAGTGCCATCCTGGCCAATGGGTAGATACGCCCCTGTACATTATTATACATGTTATCTTATTATACATGCAGATACATACACTTGCTGCTTGCGCAATGTGAGGCCTGTTTATTTATACACCTATATTGCTAGTGACAAAACAGAGACAAACCAGCCAATGTACCAAGCAAGGTTTGATTATAGAGCCGAGGAATATATACGCGTAGATAGCACACGGAGCTGAGCACAAGTAGCGTAAAACTGTGATCAATGATCATCTCACCAGTCAGCAGCACATTGTAACTAATAGGCTTGCAGTGAATACTGTATATTGCTTGCAACACCTAAATTATTCAGGAATTCCGTGTCCAATGTTTGTGAATGGCTGAAATTCAACCAAAGATTATTACCAGTCAAATCATCCGTCACCGTGTATTTGTTTTTCTACACCGCAGATTTTGTTTTTTGTGCACAGAGTAAAATTTCGAAGACTATAATATATTATTCGTGGCATATTTACAATATCTATAATACATTATTAGGGGCATTTTTGACAAACATGTATGCGGTAATTGCCAAGACACGAGGACACAAGCCAGGAGCGTATTTCAGGGGCAAAAGTCCTGATGTGTTTTATAAACTATTTCTGCTAAAAAATGTAAAGATCTGGCTATCGTCAGAGGTGACAGCACGCAGTATTGGTTTCATTACAGTAATAACTATTTCGGTTTATGGGCTATTGGTAGTTTTATAGTATTTTATATATTTGTCACACAGGCAGAATTTATAATGATATAACACTGCAATATATACTTTTCATAAATTCCTCAAAATTATTTAACCAGTTGTGATAAATACTTTCTACCTTTCTGTCCAAATAATACATCAAGGTTAGAGTGGTTATAGGAAATTACAAAAATTGCATTGTAATTGGGGTAAGCAATATTAATACTTGCCTACCCTCCCGGAATGGCCAGGAGGCTCCTGAAAATTGGGTGGCACTAGTCTCCCGAAACTCCTGGGTCAGCCGGCCGCCCACTTCCCCAGTGGAGTGGTCGGCACAGGTGGCCAATGAGTGATTCGCATTGAACTACATCAATCGCTCTACACTGCCCCTAATCTCGGCATTGTATAGCAGGGGGCGGGGGCTACAATGACGCTATTTCGTCACCACAACCCCCGGACCCACCCACTTCTGCTGAGCTCTGCCGATCGCCGCCACCAGGCATGCCAACCTCCGCAGAGTCTCGTTCCCCGCAGTGCAGGCCTGGCTGAGAGCCAATAGTTCGGTGATACTACATACATGAAGGACTCAGAACACTGCTGGATCAATATTTTAGTTACTGTACAGACTACAAAGGACTATTAAATGGAGTGAAGCCAGCGTAGCTGTGTACAAGAACGCAGTCAGCACAGAGCATGCTCAGTAGGTGGTCATAGGCAGTAACTGGGAGTAACTGGATGGCATGTTTGCAGATAGGCTACGTGTTCCCGGCGCATGTCGTGGGCGGTAGGCGGATAAGCGTACTGTGCTGAGTTCAGTGTTTGCACCCATACCGCCTGATCTGAGCAGGTCTCATGCACCAGGTATGGGGCTGGCACAAGGCCGCGCTGATAATGGCGGCTACCACAAGCAGATGGATAAGGGTGTGTGGAGCAGTCACACAGACGCATGCACAGTAACCTGGCGTATTGGCGAACATCCACATTTACATCCGTGCGTGCGATGCGGTTGCACTTGCAGATGATTTGTTTGCTACTCTGCAGAAGACCCCTCGTGATTGTACATTTTCCACATTTCCTTTTTCTGTCCACGAAACGCATAAAAACATCATCGGCAATGTCTACTGGCGGTCGTCCACCTGTGACTTTATGTAAATGCCGCTACAAACTCCTGCCCTAGTCTAAATCCGTGCGGCCGAATGTGCGAAGACTGAGACGCCCACTGTCAGTGTCCGTACACGCATTAATACCGCGTCCATCCATACACGCCACGCCATACATGCCACCATCAGTCTCATCATTAAGACTTGAACCAGACCCATGGCAGGTGCCACTTCACCATCTGTCTCTGGTCCCCTATGCCTGCCTCTGTGCGTCACTGACGCGCTGGCGACATTCCTGTAACACGTCCACCGGACAGACCATTTTTGCGTGCATTTGTAGCCACCTCCCAGACACCGCTTAGGAGCACCCATCACTTTTCCACAATATTTCTGATACCATGTACCCCGATCACAGCAGCAACTTTGCACGTACGCTCTGTGTAACGTTTGCATTGTGCGAGTTTTTAGGAACTTTCGTGCATGCTCAGTAGCAATAAAAAATGCTCATCTACGTGAACATCGGCACTGAGTGCAGCTCTCAACCACGTCCCGAGCCCGTTTTCGGATTGATGTTCTGTTGGCAGTTTGCTGCGTTTCATTAGTATGTTCCATTCCCCTGACATGAACATCCCGACGCGTTTCTCTGATATTTTTCAAATTTCTTGCTCTATAAATAATTGGAGATTAGGAGTCAGTGTTTCTCAGCAACACACAAGCATCAACATCTTTTCGGATGCGGTGACATCGGGCCCATTTTCCATATCACCAAAAAATTGCCTGTGTACTTTTACTCCTCAATAGGTAATGTCGCTAATGATGAGTATATAAAACAACCAGGGGCATATTTATAATGGGTGCAGGGGGGCTGTGTACACACTGCACACCCTGCACCCATTTATTAAATACTTACCTCTCCAGAGTCCCACGTCGGCGATACCATCGCAGTACAAATCGCCTGGAAAATAGTCACCGTGGCAATTTTCCCGGCGTTTCACGCAGGCACAGTGGGGAGATCACTGAGAAAATGGCTGGCGCGACAATTACCCGGTGTCCTGTGCATTCGCAGTAGACTCCATCATAGCACTAAAGTCTGCTGCATCCAGTGCGCTGCCGGCAATTGGGCGGAGAGGAGGGGCCCTGAAAACAATTGTGTTTGTGGCAGTCAGCGTGATATAGTGAAGGGGAAAATTATAAAACAGAAAATACTACAGAATTTGGTACATAGCTATGTAATAAGTGCAGTTATCACACAGGCGTTCAGTAGCCACAGAGGTGCCGATTCTGAGTAACATGCTGACCCGGCCGCAGCTGCATCTTTTGCGGCAGTCACATTTGCGTTTTTATGCTAATGCTGCTTCAAAGTCCTTTCCTGGTGTAAATATGTGCGTCCGAAAGTGCAAGGAGGGAGACGCCCACTCGCAGCGCCCGTAGATGCGGAAATATCGCACCAACAAAACGTGACCTGCCCTATGGCCTCCTATGCGAGAGGTTCAGATTCTACTGATGTACGTAACTGCTTTCAGCGACACTCCCATAAGGCGCAACATCTCCCTGCGTCTTGTTCCCCTCTCCCCTGTTACCCCTGTTACCACCCAGTCACTGTCCAGGAACTCTGTACGTACAAAATCTAAGCGAATGCACAGTGCGCCTCGGATGCATGCGCAGGCGAATAAACTTGGCCGTTTGCATGGCTATCGGAAGAGCATGTGACTCAGAATCAGGTAAAGAGCATCTACAGACGTTTTCTCCCAGTACAATCCAGGATGAACAATGGGCTGTAAGCGACCTTTATAATATATATTTGATAGTCTTTTCCTTCCAGAGTGCACCTGCAGCCTCAGCAAATGTCGCACATAAATTAGGGTACATGACTAGATTAGAGGGACCTCTCCATGCTATGTGGGTGTGACTAACACAGTTCAATCGAAATTTTTTGGGCCAGACAGTCACTCTCCTGCTAACAATCAGTCTCTGATGGGGCTGCAGATGGGCCATAAATCCACACCTAGCCATCACTAAAGGGTCCTTAGGGGAATCCCATGCATACTTACAACATTTGGTACCTAGTCTCTAGGAGATCCACTTAGGGGGAGGAACAGGTGGAGGGTGGAGGTGTGACTCTGTGATTTGCGATTCATGGTATTACATCTCAGTGGTGGGCCAGCAGTTAAGGGATTCATAGTGATCTGCATCATTATGCCCTCCACGACGCCCACATCAGGTGGGAAGTGGGCAGGATGCGGGAGGGTTGAACAGTAACTTGGAAGCCAGGAGAACTCCCCACGTTCAGTAAACTCTGTGAAATTTCAGGAAAGTAGGCAACTATAACAACGCACCAATGCTGCCTCAGGACTCCTGGTCATGACTGAACATGAGCAACATACAGTATGTGTCTGTTTTGGGATAAGACACTGCAACTTTAACATTCTAACCATGGCTCATTAATGTATGTGGTGTATTGCTTCATATAATATGTCCTATCCCTGCTTCCATCTCAATAGGTAAAAAAAACTTTATTTATAAAAAATTTAAAGACCATTTTAGAAGGTGTTGAGACACGCAAATAAGTATTTTTTTCAAACGCAGTACATCTAAGCCATTAGATGTCCACAGCGAATTCTCCTGCTCCATACAATTCGAATAAGAGAGATTTTAACCAATATCACACAACACTCTGTAATGTTTTGATCTGGAAATATTCATAAGCTCATATTGTACCCACACGCTGAATGCCAAGTGTTTTCACAGGTGGAAAAGACAAGATTCACTCAATTTTGGCAGCTCGTTCATGTCAGTCATTTCCGCACAAATCCCGTGGAGCCGTTTGCACCCGCTAGGAACAGAGACTTATTCTTCCCCTTTCTAATCTTTACTACACAGAACCATTTAAGGGACTGACACTGCGAGACCACAAGAACATATGTTAGCGAGGCGTGATAAACAGAATTAAACCATTTTCACAAAAATACGACTTAAAAAAATGAGGATTTTCCATGCCAAGGGAACAGTTTTCCACTTGGTACAAGACAAGAAGTTATGTCATTGGGTGGACGGATGTCAAGGCAGTAACTTAAAAAACAAGATGCTTTTATTTAAAGGGGTAACGTACTCAGACATAGATTACGGAAACGTTCCCTACAACTCCTGTGAGAAAAATACCGGCACTGGGGCTCATGCATTTGCTGCAGAATAAGCAAATGTGCGGCAGGTTTATCCAACTTCTTCACCCAGTGTTTGTACTGTATTGGTCAACACAATACCTTGCAGGAGATGCGGGCACTGGTATAAAGCCCGCAATGCCCACACAGAAACATGCACATGCCAGTACTCGAAAACATTTCTGTGGCCTTAGATGCTCCCTTAATACATGTATTATGGAGCCTCAAGTTGCACAGACAATAAGGTGGAAATCTGTAAGTTGGGGACTGTGCTCTGGTGCCCGTTGGCTTTAAACTAGGGATATGCAGGCTCGGATTTACTCGGATTTACTCGGTTCTTATCGCCACTTTACCGCTAGTTCGGATTTATTATATTGGCTATCCAAAACACATGATAGGCGATAGCCAATAAAATGCCGTTTTGAGATCCGAGTAAATCCGAGTAAATCCGAGCCTGCACATCCCTACTTTAAACCCAGCCCTGACGACACACAAGTACAAAAGTGTGACATTTTTGTAAATTATACATTTGTTTATCCGGAAGAAGTCAAGTTATTGCCATGCATCACCCCAAATGTGTGACTTATGAATAGGCTTGCCATATCATCCCTGCAATTCGGGACACATATGAATTACACAGACTCTGTGGCTTCAAGTCTCCAATTCCCCTTTTTAATCAGCCTGTGAACCTGTAAAATTCACATGTGTCCCGAAGTGACTCTGGGGGTCATTCAGACCCGCTCACGAGCGCAGGACGCTCGCAAGCGGGTCAATGTTACCCCACTGCGCATGATGGAGGGAGCTCTGTCGTGCGCATGCGCGAGACCCGGCTAGCGACGGGGTAGCCGTCGCTCTGGGTCTCGCACCAAAGGGGGCGTGCTGTCGATGTTGATTGACAGCACGCCCCCTTTGGTGGGCTGCCGGGGGCGTGGCTGCCAGACGGAGGCGTTCCCATGAAGCTGGCCCCACTGACATCACTAGTGATGCCAGTGGGAGTGATTTTGGCTCTAATAGAGCCAAAATCACTCCAGGGCTTGCGGCAGCGAGACCCTACCGCAGGGTCTCCATCGCAAGCCCGATGGTCGCGATTGTCTTGACCATCGCGACCATCATTATGGACACTCGCATAAGCTGTGGGTGGTCACCCACAGCTATGCGAGGGTCCAGGAGGACGCTCCATTTTCATGTAGGAGGGCCCTGATTCAGAGCGAGCGCTCTGGTCAGAGCGTCCGGCTCTGAATCAGGCCCTCTATGCGGTTGGTGAAAATATCCCTGCTATAATCACAGAGAGGGTCTTTGATGGGGTGTGAAGAGTTCTTTAGGATAATCTTTATTACCAGTTATTTATATAGTGCACCAGTGTCAGACTGGCGCATGAAGGGCCCACCGGAGGAATGCAATGATAGGGGCCCATACTTAGAGGTGTGGCCAGCCTCCAGGGGGGGTCTGGGCCCCTTTAAATATATATATATATATATATATATAAATATATATATATAGTAAATACTGCTGGTAAATTCATGATAATGTACCAGACTAATAGCATCAATGCATTATAGAAAACACACAATAGTCCTGTGCAGTATAATTCAAGTGCACAGTCTGGAACCTGATCTCTAGAGGAGAGGGTGGAGCCCACCGGGGGTTTCCCCTGTACCCCTGTGGGCCAGTCCAGCGCTGTAGCACACACATATTCTGCAGCACTTTACTGAGCCATTCACATCAGTCCCTGCCCATGTGGAGCTTACACTGTATATTCCCTATCAAATGGACCCACACATACACATGAGGCCAGCACATGTGAGACGGAACACGGTGAAAGCAACATCACCCATGCTGGACTGAGAGTTGTGGCTACAGTTAAATACTTGGGATGTAGTTAGGAAGCCAGCAGTCAAAATGCTGACCGCCAACTTCACGACTGTGAAATCCTGGCATGGGACTAACGATAGGCGTCTAAATATCGTCACCTATCATCAGCCCTGCGCCAAAATCCTGATGCCCGGCATACCGATCATAGGTAAGCAGGGTGTCGGGAGCGCATATCTGCGTGGGGGGGGTTTAGGATTAGGGACTCCCGGGGGGACTTAGGGCTAGGCAAAGTATAAGGAAACGTTAAAGGAGCGCTTCATTGAGCCGAACAGTACTGAGTGCTTATTGGTACATAATTTGCATCTGTGAAGAGCTGGTTACTTTGTATTTGCCCAGGGCCGGATTAACGGGGGGAGACAGGGGAGATCGTCCCAGGGCCCCACACATAAGGGTCCCCCCACACCCACCAGGGAATAAAGTGGGCCAGAACGTGAGATGGATCAGTTCCACCTCCTCCGGCCCACATAACCTCGGCGCCGCAGGGAGGCACCATTTGCCGGGCGCCCGCTGAGATTTTGTTACCAGCGGGCGCCCGGCTCCCTCCCCGCAGCGCCAGGGGCAGTCAAAGGCTGGAGCTCACACCTGAGCTCCATCTTCCGGCTCCCGGAGTGTGCAGTGCACTATGGGAGAGTCGTCATGACATCTCTCCCATATTTCAGAGGAGCGGCCTGACGGACGCAGGAGCGGGGCTTAAGGTAAGTATTGTGTTTTTTTTCTTTTTTTTTGTGTAAGCAGCTTCACCACAGGGGACGCTACTACTGGGGGTATTACCACAGATGGTATTGCTACAGGGGGCATTACTACAAGGGGCACTACTTCTGGGGGCACTACTACAGGGGGTATTACTACTGGGGGCTTTACTATTGGGGCACTACTACAGGGTGCATTAATATTGGGGGCACTACTACAGGGGGTATTACTACTGGGGGCTTTTCTACAGGGGGCATTACAACAAGGGGTATCACTTCTGGGGCATTACTATTGGGGGCACTACCACAGGGGGCATTACTACTGGGGGCACTACTACTGGGTACATGACTACTGGGGGCACTGCTAATGGGAGCATTGCATAGGGGGCACCACTCCTGGGGGCACTGCATAAGGGGCACTGCCACTGTGGGCACTGCCACTACTAGGGGCACTGCATAAGGGGCACTACCACTACTAGGGGCATTTTTGTATTAGGGGCACTACTGCTGTGGGCATTGTGTATAAGGGCACTACTGTGAGCATTGTGTAAAAGGGGCATTGCTGTGTGTCATAACATGAACAAGGGACACTACTATGTGGTGTAATGTGAATCAGGGGCACTATGTGGTGTAATGTGGATAAGATTGTGCCACTGTTGAGTAATATTTCATGTGGTTGCCTACATGTGTTTTTTTTCTGTGGGTGTATATTGTGTGTTTTTTTTTCTGTGGGTGTATATTGTGTGTTTTTTTTTCTGTGGGTGTATATTGTGTGTTTTTTTTCTGTGGGTGTATATTGTGTGTTTTTTTTTCTGTGGGTGTATATTGTGTGTTTTTTTTTCTGTGGGTGTATATTGTGTTTTTTTTTCTGTGGGTGTATATTGTGTGTTTTTTTTCTGTGGGTGTATATTGTGTTTTTTTTTCTGTGGGTGTATATTGTGTGTGTTTTTTTCTGTGGGTGTATATTATGTGTTTTTTTTTCTGTGGGTGTATATTGTGTGTTTTTTTTTCTGTTGGTGTATATTGTGTGTTTTTTTTTCTGTGGGTGTATATTGTGTGTTTTTTTTTCTGTGGGTGTATAATTGTGTGTTTTTTTTTCTGTGGGTGTATATTGTGTGGTTTTTTTTCTGTGGGTGTATATTGTGTGGTTTTTTTTCTGTGGGTGTATATTGTGTGTTTTTTTTTCATGTGGAGCTCATGGACCCCATTTCACAATAAGACATAACCCATTAGCACTCTCTAAAGGGGTTATGTCCTCTTTTCAGTATTTAACAAACAGCGCTGAGCTTAGCTTATCTCTGTTTGTCAACCGTTTACGAGTGATACAGTCCCCATTGCACATACCCCCATTTCGTCCATATTTAATAGGGGCTCCCACAGACCTTATCCGGCCCTGTACTTTCCGTATAGCCAGTGAGGGAATGGTTAGTAGAAAGCGTCACATGGGGTATGTAATAAGGCCATAGTGTTCCATGTATTTAGTGTGATGTAAGAAATGCCTGTCATTTATCCTGTAATTTTCTTATTAGAGATGAGCAGGTTAATTTTTACTCGGTTTTACTCGGTTCTTTTCACCAAAATTATCGCAAGTTCGGATTTATTTTATTGGCTATCCAAAACACGTGATAGCCGATAGCCAATAAAATTCCGTTTTTGAGATCCGAACATATTCCAGTAAATCCGAGCAAAACCAAACCCGCATATCTCTATTTCTTATGTACATACTGCAAATATATATTTTGAATAAAACAGTTAAAACTTTAGAGGTCCCTGCGATTTAGCAATAAATGTGCCGGGGGGGGTTCTAAAGACCAGTCTGAAGCACCGCTATTTTACTTGTGTGTCTGTGGTCATATATAGTTGGGGGCAGAAAGTTCCCTTGGTCTCCGTCTGGTGTTGCAGATTTCCTGGACATTACCAACAAAAACGCTACGTGAATCTGCCTAAGGTGGAGGCACTGCATGGAAGATATAGGGGTCTATTCGCTAAGCCTTGGAGAGAGATAAAATGGAGAAAGATAAGTGCCAGCCAATCAGCTCCTTACTGTCAGTTTATAGGCTGTGTTGGAAAAATGACAGTTAGGAGCTGATTGTCTGGGACTTATCTTTCTCCACTCCAGTGTGATCACTTACGTAGGGGTCTATATAAAAAAGCCGAGTGAAAAGCGGATGAAGAGGCAGCAGATAAGAGCATGAAGAGCATTTTCCATGCTTTACTTCATTTGTGCAGGTACAGTAAGAAGCGGGCTCAGATATCAGAGATCCGAACCCAACCGAACTTAGTGATGCGAGTCGGCTCGGGCTCTCCCACCTGACTGGGATCTCAAAGCAAGGCAAAACGTCATCATCCCGCTGTTGGATTCTCACGGGTTTTGGATTGTATAAAAGGTCCCCGTGCTTGCCACCATATACATTCCGCCTGTGGAGACTGCGTGAAGAGGACGCAAGCGAGGGGCTGTGCTGCTGCTGTGCGTAGGGGCTGGCTGCTGTGCATAGGGGTTGTCATAGGGGCTGGCTTCTTGTCCAATATTCATAGGGGCTGACAGCTGTGCTGGGCTGTGCCTGTTGTCCATAAGGGCTGTGTTGACTCTATCTATACTAGGAGATGTGCTGCAGACAGAAGAGGGGGGGCTTCAGTGGCACCTGTGTCACTGCAGTCCATAAAGGTTTGCTGTGTGTGTGCGCATTAGCCACACTTATCAGCAACGTAGCTGCACAAGGGTGCTGCCTGTGTCATTTATCAAGGGGCTGCTGCCTTGTTCAGGGGTGCTCTCCCCCCAGTGCAAAAAAAAATCCAATAAATCAATAAGTGTTTTTTTGTGTGTGCGCATTAGCCACACTTATCAGCAACAGATGTGCGCAGGGGTGATGCCTGTGTCATTTATCAAGGGGCTGCTGCCTCATTCAGTGGTGCTCTCCCCCCGCAGTGTAAAAAAACCCCAACAAATTAATTAGTGTTTTTTTCTGTGTGTGTGCACATTAGCCACACTTATCAGCAACATAGGTGCACAGGGGTGCTGCCTGTGTCATTTATCAAGGGGTTGCTGCCTCTTTCAGGGGTGCTCTCCCCCCGCTGTGTAAAAAAAAACCCAACAAATTAATTAGTGTTTTTTTTCTGTGTGTGTGCACATTAGCCACACTTATCAGCAATATAGGTGCGCAGGGGTGCTGCCTGTATCATTTATCAAGGGGCTGCTTCCTCATTCAGGGGTGCTCTCCCCCCACAGTGTAAAAAAACCCCCAACAAATTAGTGTTTTTTTTCTGTGTGTGTGCACATTAGCCACACTTATCAGCAACATAGCTGCGCAGGGGTGCTGCCTGTGTTGTTTATCAAGGGGCTGCTGCCTCGTTCAGGGGTGCTCTCCCCCCAGTGTAAAAAACACCCAACAAATTAATAAGTGTTTTTTTCTCTGTGTGTGTGTGTGCACATTAGCCACACTTATCAGCAACATAGGTGCGCAGGGATGCTGCCTGTGTCATTTATCAAGGGGCGGCTGCCTCTTTCAGTGGTGCTCTCCCCCCGCAGTGTAAAAAAAACCCCAACAAATTAATTAGTGTTTTTTTTCTGTGTGTGTGCACATTAGCCACACTTATCAGCAATATAGGTGTGCAGGGGTGCTGCCTGTGTCATTTATCAAGGGGCTGCTTCCTCATTCATGGGTGCTCTCCCCCCGCAGTGTAAAAAAACCCCCAACAAATTAATTAGTGTTTTTTTTCTGTGTGTGTGCACATTAGCCACACTTATCAGCAACATAGCTGCACAGGGGTGCTGCCTGTGTTGTTTATCAAGGGGCTGCTGCCTCGTTCAGGGGTGCTCTCCCCCCGCAGTGTAAAAAACCCCAACAAATTAATAAGTGTTTTTTTTTCTGTGTGTGTGTGCGTGACAGCCACACTGATCAGCAACGTAGCTGCGCAATAGTGCTGCCCGTGTCATTTATCAAGGGGCTGCTGTGTCCATCCAGGGGTTGTTGTGTTCATCTAGGGCAGGAGCTGCTATGTCCATCCAGGGGCGGGGGCTGCAGGGGTATAACAGTATTACTATTCGTAAAAAATATTGTCACACTGTAAGTGGTAGCGCAGTGTGTTATTCTTTTCTTATTCATAAAAATATCTTGTCACATTGTAAGTAGAAACTTCACAATTTTACAATTTAATAACAATAAAAAAAATGCAACTTTTCACTTCTTTCCTCGACCATGAATAAATTATTAGTCTACACACCGACTACAAGAGCACAACAAAGTGCTAAATAACGTGCATAATATATTAAACATAATGACATCACAAACGCCTCAGCTGAGATTCACATAAACATTTTCAAAAGGTGAAAATAGAGGATATGGTTTAAAAAATGGAATAAAGCAGCTAAAACTGCGTTCTCTGATTATAGTGTCCATTCTCCCTACCCATGGCCCATCTACCTGAATTTCAGTGAGTCAGAGGGGCAACTCCATGCAACTGTATTCCAGAGTGCAGCTGCTCCTCCTGTAGCCCAGGTCAGAAGATGTGTAGGGGGTGTGGTGATATGGACTAAAATGGAGCTCACATCTACTAAAGTGGACAATGAATCCCCAAACTAACAAGAAGCGTAGCTGTAATTTATACACAACACAGGATGGGATGACGATATAGGCTTTGGTGATGGTATAATCTGGGGTGATGTATACATCATCTTCTTCACACAATGATAATTTGTCCCCGCTGGAATCCACCATTACAGGTGCCTGTGTAATTTTTGCACGTAATTGACGGTAAAGGTCTTTCTCTTAGAATTCGTAGTTAATTTGATGGACATCATCTTTTCCACATTTTGGGGAAGTAGTCTCATAGACCGATCACTGACAAGGTTCCCGGCTGTGCTGGAAACTCTTTCTGAGTACACACTGGAAGGTGGGGAGCTCAAGTAAAGCAAAGGCAACGCTTGAACGCAACTGTATGTATGTGATTTGTACTCACTACACATCACCCATACATCGCACTGGGACATGCAATATTACATCTGCCCTAATTGAATTGCCCCATATGGGGTTGAACCAATAGGCTGGGTGCCACACTTACCATAGCCCTGAGGTTCCAGATTTTTTGCACGCCGCCCCATAAGGCTTTCAGGGTGACATCGGGACGTAATGGGGGCGAATTGATGTGCTGTTGGGGGCGTTTCCACGCAGTTGCAGCACCACATTGAGGGGTTTACAGCTAAATTAATTGTCTCCTAAGAGTTTTGAGTGGGGATGGCCATCGGTATGATATCCATCGATGATTACCATCGATGGCGATGGTGACACAAACCAGTGATGGCCAGCAACTATTCAGTCTGGTGCCATCGATGGTTTTACTATCATTGTTTTTGCTGAAAGCTGGGGTCGGGGCTGAGCTGTGAATGACAGCTCAGCCTGTAAAATAGGCGGGACATCCAACAACCATTGGGCATACAGCTACCATAATGGTTCTCTATTATAAGTGGTAAAAGCATTCAACATCGGCCATAAACCATCGATGATTTCAACAACGGTTCTGTTTCCGGCAGAAGCCTCTTTCCATGCTGTCTGTAGCTTCTGTCCAGAGATATTAGGTAGCTGCTCTCCCAGCCGTATATATATTTATTATAAAGCCCTTACTCTATGCAGACCTTAAATCCAAGAAATAAAATTATCCTCCGCATAAATCACAAGAAAACGTGAAAGTGCAGTAAAGAGAACGAGAGTTTTGTGTCAGAACGAAAAGAAAAAAAAGGAAAAGTATCAGTGGCTAATAAATCTGCTGATAGTCAGCGACTGTAAATACCGCAGACAAAGGAGCAGTGTCCATATTTTCCAGAACAAAAGCCAGAGCCGTACACATAGGTGGATATTTATATTCTGCAAACTTACAAAAAAAAAAAAAGTAACTTCAGCACAAAAAAATAATAAAATAAAAATCAGGCTGGAAATAAGAGATTTATGCTTCGGGGACGGTTTCCAGCTATTAAAAGCAAGATTTCAAAACAGTTGTGTAGCTGGGCGAATACAGGGATGATGCAAGTAAAGGCAGCTGCCGGAGAAATCCTCACACGTTGTCCTAAAACATTTATAGGTGGGGAGGGGACTGCGCAGCGCTGATAGACATTTGCATGATGTGAGTGACCTGAGGGCGAGACCCAGATTCGTGACTGTCAACTAACTGAACTTTATATCTGCATTTGCTGGAGTTTACACCACATTGGCGATTCAGCTTCAGTTCTCTCTCTCTCTCTCTCTGGCATACTAATGGGCGCAGGGCATGGCGGATCTTCCGCAAATGTAGTGCCAAGCCTCTGAGGCCATTCCACCCCCATTAACTCCACCACTCGCCATTTACTAACTACTGACCAATAATGGCAAACGAAAAGTGTCGTGTCGCCTCACAGAGGTGCAATGTTCCAATAATAGGATCTTTGGGGGTCATTTAGACCCGCTCGCGAGCGGCAGGACGCTCGCAAGCGGGTCGATGTTCCCCACTGAGCATGCGCACGACGGAGGGAGCTCCGTTGTGCGCATGAGCGAGACCCGGCGAGCGACGGGCTCACCATCGCTCCGGGTCTCGCACCAAAGGGGGCGTGCTGTCGATGTTGATTGACAGCACGCCCCCTTTGGTGGGCGTGCCGGGGACATGCCTGCCAGACGGAGGCGTTCCCATGGGAACGCCTACCGTCTCAAGCCGGCCCCACTGACATCACTAGTGATGTCAGTGGGAGTGATTTTGGCTCTGATAGAGCCAAAATCACTCCAGGGCTTGCGGCAGCGAGACCCTACCGCAGGGTCTCCGTCGCAAGCCCGATGGTCGCGATGGTCAAGACCATCGCGACCATCATCATGGACGCTCGCTATAGCTGTGGGTGGTAACCTACAGCTATGCGAGCGTCCATGAGGATGCTCCAAAAAAAGGTAGGAGGGCCCTGATTCAGAGCGAGCGCTCTGGTCAGAGCGTTCAGCTCTGAATCAGGCCCTTTGTGTCCTGTGCTGCATTAGTAAATCCACATTTTGCTGAATCTATAGTCCAGGAATACAGTTGGGATATCATCCGGCAATTTATCCTACTGTGTGGTGGTTTATGCTGTGTGGCGGGTTACGCTGTGTGGCGGGTTACGCTGTGTGTTACGCTGTGTGGCGGGTTATCCTGTGTGGCGGGTTACGCTGTGTGTTACGCTGTGTGGCGGGTTACGCTGTGTGTTACGCTGTGTGGCGGGTTATGCTGTGTGGCGGGTTATGCTGTGTGTTATGCTGTGTGGCGGGTTACGCTGTGTGGCGGGTTATGCTGTGTGGCGGGTTACGCTGTGTGGCGGGTTATGCTGTGTGTTATGCTGTGTGGCGGGTTATGCTGTGTGTTATTCTGTGAGGCGGGTTACGCTGTGTGGCGGGTTACGCTGTGTGTTATGCTGTGTGGCGGGTTACGCTGTGTGTTATTCTGTGTGGCGGGTTACGCTGTGTGGCGGGTTACGCTGTGTGTTATTCTGTGTGGCGGGTTACGCTGTGTGTTATGCTGTGTGGCGGGTTACGCTGTGTGGCGGGTTACGCAGTGTGGCGGGTTACGCTAGTGACTGAGAACACTTATGGCTGTAATCAGATATCAACGATGCGCATTGACCATGAGCGCTGGGCTTAATACGGAAGCCCAACCTCTATTGAGCAATGCAATGATGGTGGTTTGCGAGGTGACAGAGAAATGGATGGAATGTCTATTCCTTGTGTCCGCTAAAATGAATAACACCCCCCACCCCCACCACCCCCTTGAGGTGAAACTGACAAAATTTTGCAATCAGTTGGAAGTTCAAACTTTCGTGAATTCTAAGGGCGCAATTTCACACTTTCATAAAGCAGAGAAGGCTTGGAAACTTGTACCACCGCACTGACCATTACTTTCCCAGCATTCCAATGGGTTCACTCTCTACCCAAACTGTTGCCCTGGGTAACGCTTGCAGCCCCCATGTATGATCTCAGTTTTGTATAGCATAAAAGTGCTTTTGCTGGATGGATTTGTGGAAAGAGACGATTATTCCTGATGTTTACGTAGGTCAGATAGATCTGTAACTAAGGGCCTGATTCAGCAAGGAATGCGCACTAGCAGACGCACGCACCCGTCCGCTGCGAGGATATGCTAATCAATGCATACGCACGAAGACCGCAGCACAAGAAGCACACGCCCATCTCCCATTACTCACAGCCTGATCAGTATACAAGATAGCGTAACCATCGGTAACATCGAGAACCATCGGACCCATTAGCATAATAGTGGTTGACCTGACCTGCCGCAGGAATTTGGACGCTTCCTGTGTACAGCTTCCGGTATGGCTGCGTATGCCTCCGCACTGCCTTAATTATGCATGCCTCTATAATGGCATCCCAACGTACAGGCACGCCCACCCACAAACGGCACTTCCTGTCAATCAATATCGGAAGGGTCTGCGTACACACTGAGGGTGTCATTCAGACCCGCTCGCAAGCGCAGGACGCTCGCAAGCGGGTCGATGGTGCCCTACTGCGCATGCGCACGACGGTGGGAGCTCCGTCGTGCGCATGCGCGAGACCCGGCTAGCGACGGGCTCTCCGTCGCTCCGGGTCTCGCACCAAAGGGAACGTGCTGTCGATGGTGACTGACAGCACGCCCCCTTTGGTAGGCGTGCTGGGGGCGTGGCTGCCAGACGGAGGCGTTCCCATGGGAACGTCTACCGTCTGAAGCCGGCCACACTGACATCACTAGTGATGTCAGTGGGAGTGATTTTGGCTCTGATAGAGCCAAAATCACTCCAGGGTTTGCGGCAGCGAGACCCTACCGCAGGGTCTCCGTCGCAAGCCCGATGGTCGCGATGGTCTTGACCATCGCGACCATCATCATGGACGCTCACATAGGCTGTGGGTGGTAACCCACAGCTATGCGAGCGTCCATAAGGCCGCTCCAAGTTGAGGTAGGAGGTCCCTGATTCAGAGCGAGCGCTCTGGTCAGAGCGTCTGGCTCTGAATCAGGCCCTGTGTGTGGTCTGCATACCCTAACCCGATCGCACTAGCTAGTTTGCGCACGCGCAGTGTGATGCATATGCATGCGCAGTGCGAAAACATCGGCCATGTGCGTGCATTCTCTCCATTGCGTTCCTTGGTGAATCAGGCCCTATGTCCAGTTAGGCCCTGGTTTCCTATGTAAGCACCTCTACATACACTATTGCTCATTGGGAGGGGGTTCCTGAGGTGCCACACTGCGGGCCCGATTCATAGATGGACGCTAAAGGCGCTGCCAATTTGTATTCAGTGACTGTGGGAAAATCTGAAAATGTCGCACCCACCTGGATTCGTATCGAGACGTTCACCAGCGGCTTCACAAATCCAAGAGTCTGCGTACAAAGACGCAGCACTGATCACAGTTTGGTCAATACACAACCCTCTGAGTAACCCCATGGTCTCGTAGAATGGCCGCGGGCACCGAGACACCAGAGCCATTATTACTGCTTACAGCATCGCTGTTGCAGGTAAAGACACGACCCCAAAACGACACGCCTGCATTTGACTAGCCCACCCCCGTTGCCGCCTACAAATGGTCACTGTCTGTCAGTCACTTTACGTTTAAAGCCTAACTGTAAGCAACTTGACACATGTGCAATGCCGCTGAGATACATGCGCAGATTACCGATATTTACTCACCTATATATACGCATCTGCATTACGCCCATCTCTGGATCAGTCCTGGCGTTTTCCCATTAAAATAAGGATTTTTTTCCCAGTTTTCACCTTGCCCTTCGCTGCCAGCTAAAAGCCGCAATTTCCCACATTTAAATCCGCATTAAGGGCCTGATTCAGAGATGTACGCTAACCCGATGGTTAGCGCACATCTCCGATGTTTGGAGGACTGCGCGTGCGCAGCAGGTGTACTGCGCATGTGCGGCCCTCAACTGCGAGCCTCCTCGCAGTGTGTCCCAGCTGCAGCCTGTCTGACAGGCTGCAGTGTTTGGGAGGCGGAGCAGGGGCGTTCCCTGGCAGCGTTCACCAGAAATGAGGGAGGGACGAGACCAGGGTCTGCATGGGTGCACCCAGACTTCCTGGCCTCACAAGCTGCCAGGACCTGGCCAGGCTGCGGGAAGCTTTAGCGATTGTTTCGATGGTGACCAATGGTGACCTGGCTCACAGCGCTGGGATCACGCAAATTAAGCAAGGAGCTTCTACATTTGCATTTTAAATGGACAGAATTGCAGAGCTGCTTGTGTGCGGCTTGTGTGCGGCTTGTGTGCGGCTTGTGTGAGGCTTGTGTGCGGCTTGTGTGCGGCTTGTGTGCGGCTTGTGTGAGGCTTGTGTGAGGCTTGTTTGAGGCTTGTGTGACGCTTGTGTGCGGCTTGTGTGTGCGGCTTGTGTGACGCTTGTGTGCGGCTTGTGCGACGCTTGTGTGAGGCTTGTGTGCAGCTTGTGTGACACTTATGTGCGGCTTGAGTGCGGCTTGTGTGAGGCTTGTGTGAGGCTTGTGTGCGGCTTGTGTGAGGCTTGTGTGCGGCTTGTGTGCGGCTTGTGTGAGGCTTGTGTGAGGCTTGTTTGAGGCTTGTGTGACGCTTGTGTGCGGCTTGTGTGTGCGGCTTGTGTGACGCTTGTGTGCGGCTTGTGTGACGCTTGTGTGAGGCTTGTGTGCGGCTTGTGTGACGCTTATGTGCGGCTTGTGTGCGGCTTGTGTGAGGCTTGTGTGAGGCTTGTGTGCGGCTTGTGTGAGGCTTGTGTGCGGCTTGTGTGCGGCTTGTGTGCGGCTTGTGTGAGGCTTGTGTGAGGCTTGTGTGCGGCTTGTGTGAGGCTGTGCAATTCCGTCCATCTCTGAATCACGCCCTAAGTTAACATGAATTTCTAATCGTATAGCAATAATAACCCGTGTCCCTGTCTGCGCCTCCCTGGAACCATAAATCGGGTTCTGTATTTCTCCATGCAGGTGAAGTAGCTGTTATTCATTTGTTGAAATAAGCACTAGGGCGTATATGTACTAAAGCCTTGGAGAGAGATAAAGTGGAGAGAGATAAAAAGGCCTATTCATCATACCATAAATGGCCCGTTACCCATGTGGACATGCTAGTTTCTGCATATTTAGGTTACCGGGCCATTCATCATCAGGGGTCCCAAATGGACCACCTGATATCAGGCAAACGACGAAAACTGAAAGTTTTCGGAGTTTGCCTGAGAGAACAAGCGCCATTTTCAGATGAAAGGAGTTTCGGGGATGCGAAAACTAGATCCGGGCGTTTCCCTCCGTCGCCTCCTCACTGACCCCCCGGAGGCTTTTTGTGCATGCATGACCTCAGCGGGGACAGGTAAGTAACGCTGCGTTACTTCTATAGCTGAGCTACTAACCGCGGAGAAAGCTGCTTTTCGGAGCAGCTCTCCCCGCAGCGGAGCAACGATGAAGTACAAACCAATCAGCTCCTAAATGTCATTTTTCAAACGCAGCCTGAAAAATGACAGTTAGGAGCTGATTGGTTGGTACTTTTTCTTTCTGCGCTATGGGCCTGATACAGAGCCGCTCGTCAGCGGCCGCTCGTTCGCTCCGAGCGATGTTTGCCCAACTGCGCATGCGTACGGATCGTTATACGCATGTGCGAACCAGTCAGTGCGGCCGAAATTCATGTGCTCGCAAAATAGCGAATGCCTGATAATTTGAGTGTCAGAAAGAGGCGTATGTGGGTGGTAACAGTGGAAGGTGCTTGAAAATGGGGAGTGGAGATCCGATCGCAGGCGTGCTTAAAGGTCAAAACGGGCGTTTTATGGGTGTGCATAATTAAAACAGCATTGTCATTGACCACGTCACTGGGTTATTTTATAGCCAGAACTGCTCGCAAGATTGTGGTAGGAAAAACCAACCACAAGAATAGCGAGCAGTTCATACGCTGGTCGATGTACTCGATTAATCTAATAAATAGCGGACATGACGTAGGATGCGAGCGGCCAGGGGGCGTAGTTTCCCAAAAAACGACCGCAAGTTTTGTTCGCTCGTTCAGACCTAGAGGCGTGAACAGACCGCAAAGAGCGAACGGTTCATTTGAATAGCCACCCCTATTTTTTGAACGAAAGAGCGCAAATAGCGACCGGCTCTGAATCAGGCCCTATATCTCTCTTGAAGGCTTAGTGCATCCTCAGAGCGCGTACAAGAAAAAAAAAAATTTAAATAGACTTTTGTGGCAGGGAACGTAAAGGGGCAAAATCATTCTGGCAAAACAATCTGTGAAATATTAACCAGCTACACAACAGGTGAGATATAAAACAAATCACTAGAGAGAGATAGGAGAGCAAACAGTAAGTCCTCTGCCTGGCTAGCGCTGGGAAACGGCTGCAGCGTAAGGCTCTGCAGCCTGGCAGACTGTGCTGCGCTGGACATGACACTTTGCAGGTGATGCCTCATTAATTTTACATGGATTAACACATAAATATGAGCTAATGTGTTTTTCTCTTCACACTGATCGGTCGTTTCCTCTCAGCAGGGCTGTAAATCGAACCTTTTGTCTTCACACTTCCAGACTCCAGCGAGGGAGGCCGCATCATGTCGCTGCGCCCCGGCCTCTGAGCACACACAGGACCCAGCGGGGGCTCTTCAGGTTATATTTTCATTTTCACATATTTATGGCGCGGTTTAGTTTTTACAGGAAACACTTTACATGCAACTTAAGGTCACAGTGTAGCAATGTCGCCGTTATGGACCTGCGGCTTTTGGATGTCAGGTAGTCACTGAGGGCCTGATTCAGCAAGGATCGCAGTAGCTTAGACGCACTGAAGCTGCCGATTATTTTGCAGTGTGCAGTGCGCGATCCAGACACTGCGATTGAGACTGCAATCGCAGAGGATACGCAGACTTATGGCAGAGTGATTGACAGGAAGTGCCGTTTGTGGGTGGTGATCGGGGGGATGGTCAGGCGAACGCGGGCGTGCCAGTGCGTTCGCACGGCATTGCAGGGGCTTGCACAAATTAGCCACTGCGATACCATACACAGCCCGAGGCCTCATACCGTGCGCTGAAGTTAGCAATTACTGAGTGAGGTCTGACCTGCCTTAACTGTGCGTATGGGTCCGATGTTAATCAATGTTACCGATTATTTCTCTATGTTGCCAAAGTATACAGATGTGAGCAAGTGGAATTGAGCGTCCTTATGTCAGGCTGCGATCGCAATGCCCATGCAGACATTTACATATCACCGCTGATATTAGCAACTGCGCTGCGTACATGTAAACAGAATAGCGATCCGTAGTGAATTAGGCCCTGTCCTGAAAAGAAGCTTCCTGGCAATTAATAGCTAAATACAGGTATTAACAAACTCTGTATACTGTGTAATGCTGGGTACACATATGGCCGATCGGAACGAAAAATCCTTCAAATTCGTCTATTGTGTACCCGCTATGTCGGCTGTTGCCTGCTCCTGTTTGGTTGTCAGCCCCATCATCAGGTCGTCCCTACATGCAACTCAACCAGACGATGCAGCCGACGACCACATGCTGCGGGATGCGGCAGGGGCCGTCATATCGGGGGGTCGGGCACTGGATCATTTAGTGTGTACCCGATATGTCGGCCCACCGGCGGAGGGGGTCGTTGGTCGCATTGCTGGATATACAAATGTCGTCTAATGTGCACCCAACTTGAGTATCTCAGCAAATGACTGAATAAAGTATATTGCCACTGCGTCCATTGGCGTTCAGCTGTCCGCGACTTTATGCAGCTGCCTCTACCCTTCCCTGATGTGCAGTAGCGTAACTAGGGTATTTGGAGCCCATGGCAAGTTAAAAAATGGAGCCCCTCCTTCTTCCCCAAGTAGTGCCCCTATACAGTGCCCCCAGTAGCACACCCTTATGTAGTGCCACTTATACAGTGCCCCCAGTAATGCACCCTTATGTAGTGCCACTTATACAGTGCCCCCAGTAATGCCACCCTTATACAGCGCTCCTTATGCAGTTCCCCCAGTAGTGCTCCTTATACAGTGTCCCCTATGCAGTGCCCCAGTAGTGCCCCTTATACAGTGCCCCCAGTAATGCCCCTTATACAGTGCCACTAGTAGTGGTCCCCCTATGCATTGCCCCCAGTAGTGGTCACCCATATGCAGTGCTCCCAGTAGTACCCTTTATAGAGTGCCCCCAGTAGTGGTCCCCACTATGAAGTGCCCCTTATACTGTGCCCCCAGTAGTGGTCCCCCCTATGCAGTGCTCCCAATAGGGCCCCTTATACAGTGCCCCCCATAGTGGTCCCCCTTATGCAGTGCTCCCAGTAGTGCCCCTTATAGAGTGCCCCCAGTAGTGGTCCCCCTATGCAGTGCTCCCAATAGTGCCCCTTATACAGTGCCCCCAGTAGTGGTCCCCTTTATGCAGTGCTCTCAGTAGTGCCCTTATACAGTGCCCCCAGTAGTGGTCCCCCCTCCCCCCTATGTAGTGCCCCAGTAGTAGTCCCCCCTATGCAGTGCCCCCAGTAGTGGTCCACCCTATGTAGTGCCCCTTATATAGTGTCCCCAGTAGTAATCCTCCGTATGCAGTGCCCCCAGTAGTAATCCCCCTATGCAGTGCCCACAGTAGTGGTACCCCCTATGCAGTGCCCCTTATATAGTGCCCCCACTCTAGTAGTAGTCCCTCCTATGCAGTGCCTCTTATATAATGCCCACAGTAGTAGTCCCCCCTATGCAGTGCCCCCAGTAGTGGCCCCCCTATGCAGTGCCCCAGTAGTAGTCCTCCCTATACAGTGCCCCAGTAGTGGTCCTCCCTATGCAGTGCCCCTAGTAGTGCCCCTTATATAGTGCCCCCACTCCAGTAGTAGTCCCTCCTATGCAGTGCCTCCAGCAGTGGTCCCACCTATGCAGAGTCCCTTATATAATGCCCCCAGTAGTAGTGCCATCTATGCAGTGCCCCAAGTAGTGGTCCCCCCTATGCAGTGCCCCAGTACTTGTTCCCCCTATGCAGTGCCCCCCAGTAGTAGTCCCCCTATGCAGTGCCCCCAGTAGTGGTCCCCCCTATACCATGCCCCTTATATAATGCCCCCAATAGTAGTCCCCCCTATGCAGTGCCCCCAGTAGTAGTCTTCCTATGCAGTGCCCCCAGTAGTGCCCCTTATATAGTGCCCCCTTCCTCCCCCAGCAGTGCCAGACAAAGACACACACACAAAAAAAAAAAAACACTTACCTTAATCCCTGCTCCTGTGCTTGCCGCCGTCCGCTCCTCTGTCCTCCTGGTCCGGCCCACTCTGCACTATGGGAGAGACGTCATGGCATCACTCCCATCACCCACTGTGGGAGCCGGAAGATGGAGCTCATGAGTGAGTTCCAGCATGGCTCTGGCAGTGGGCACAGCAGTTAATGAGAGTCTGTCTGACTCTCATTGGTTGTCAAAACAAACACACTGCCGCCGGGTAGTATGGGTGTTGTATGGGTGCGGTCCGCACTACACTGACCAGTGCCCAGTGCCTTTTACCACGTCTGGCGGCACCCCATGCGCTACCGGTCCGATGGCGCCCAGAGCATGAGCCCTGCTCGACCCCCCTAGTAATGCCACTGCTGGTGTGCATCCTTGTGTCAGAAAGTGCAAGGGCTGAGATGTCCAGTTTCAGCAACTATCGACACTGAATTACCATCTGGTGCATCGATCGCACCATTAATACTTGTGGTGCAGATTATCCGTCTAAGTATGGCCTCCCATGTGTGCAATTAAGCATCTGACTAATGCCCTGCTATGGAGCTGATTCTCTTACTGCCAGCACGGCTGTTGCCCAGATCAGTACAAAGGCCTACCTACCTATTTCTGGTAGTGAGGTTTAAACTGCACGATCCAACCCAGTCATTCTTCTGACTCTTCGACATGACAGCACAGTTACATAGTGGTTAGCGGTACTGCCTCACAGCACTGAGGTGATTAATTCAATTCACAACCAAGACCTATCTCTGTGGAGTTTGTATGTTAAAAGTTAAGCTTTCTCGGAACCCCTCTCATTGGAAAGACTGCCGATGACACTTCCCATTCTCCTAAGTGTTGATATGTGGCTGTTGTAGTATCTTCTGCAAGTACGTTAGCACTAAGCACTGTATTTGCTCTCTAGAGTAGGGTTGTCCATTAATGGTTCAGCCATCCATGGTTGATGGTTTTTAACTGATGGCTGAACCATTGATGGTCCCCAGTTACACATGCTGCGACCACCATCTGCCCATCGGCCTATACCGCCAACTTTCACCATCGGTGAACATCTATCAAAGGCGTAACAATTTTACATCGTTATCAGACCTTCCACAGTTGCTAATCACTTATGGTCTTTGGCCTTTATTACCCTAATGTTATCAGGGCCATATACTAGGATGACCGGTTTGTATGCATCAGTGGAGCCAGACGGCTCTGTATGAGATATAACCACATATCACAGTGGCCAGTAGTAATGTGTCATATTTCAGAGTTTTATCTTTTTGTTATTAGGAGCAATCACAATCCATGGAGATAACCGTTAAGTAACCTACAATGCAATTTATAAATTTAGTAGCAAATGACATAAACACAGCATAATAAAAAACATAATTGTAGTAGTAAAATAACAAAAGCAGCAAACTTTCTAAGACCAGATGTGATGGCAAATATACACGATCAGCCATAACATTAAAACCACCTGGCTAATATTGTGTAGATACCCCTGGTGCCACCAAAGCAGCTTTGACCTGTCAAGGCATATACTCCAGAAGACATGTGTTAGAAATGATGTGTGTGCAGGTGTTGATATTGCAGAGTTATGTAGGCACTCAGCAATGGATGATCCACACTATGAACAGCCCAGTTACTTACCCAGTGGTGTTAGTTAATTGGAATATAACAGGTACAGTCGTGCTCACTGTTACATGTAGACTGGTGATAGAGCAAAGCTTGAGCAGAACGGGGTCCTATACAGCTCACCAGCCGGTGAATGTATTCTGCTGGCAGGTAGTGGTGAAGGATGCTGGAACAGCTTTATAGCAGGTAATTAACCAGCTGTCTTCCACCATGTCACTCACACACAGTACTAAGATAGCTGCAGTCACATGTGCCCGAGAACATCAGGTTGGAGGACAGACCTCCCTGCAGACTCTGGGTCCTAGTGCCCAGCATGTATGAACCGTGGGGAGAGTACACTGCTTTCTGACACTCTTAAAGGTGTTCTGTGGTATCTGGCACCAGAACACTAGCAGCAGCTCCTTAAAGTCCTGTAAATTGCGGTGGGACCTCCATGGTTCAGACTTGTTATTCCAGCACATATCGCAGATGCTCGTACGGAATGAGAAAGGGTGAACTTAGCCTACAGGCAATACTCCGAAATCTCTGAGTCATAACACACAGCCAACTTGTCAAAGTAAGTTTCACGAGCAGTGACAGATTTTATTTAGGGGCTGCAGCCCCTCTTCCCCAGTAAAATCCACCATCAGCAGGGACTGCCTAGCATTGGCAGTGACTTCCCATTTGAATCTTGTCTGGACTACTGACCTCAGTCTGTTTATCATTTTGCACCTTTGCCATGGACCAAGACCCCAGCCTATGACTTTGGTTAGGAATGCCTGCTGGTGACCCTTGCTGAAAGAGCAATGCACTACTGTGCAGACTCCAGTCTTCCTGTCTCTCCAGAGAGGCTTCATGCCCTGCTCCAAGATGGTCACAGAGTTTTTCTACTGTGCATGTGCAGGGGACCTCTTGTCTTTACTGTGTACTGTACAGAGTGACATGGTGGGAGACTTCAGTGCAGATATACTAAGCTCTGGAAGGTGATAAAGTGAAGAGTGATAAAGTCCTAACCAATCAGCTCCTAACTGTCATTTTTCAAACACAGCCTGTAACATGACAGTTAGGAGCTGAGTGGATTGTAGTTTATCACTTTCCAACTTATCACTTTCCAGAACTTAGTACATCTCCCCCAGTAGCTCCTATGAGAGATATTTAATACCTGCATAGTTCTGGCATCCTGCAACACTACTCAAAAGCAGTATACAGAAACCGGCTAGTGAGCTGTATAAAACCCCGCTCCACTTAAGTTCTGCTCCATCATCAGTGTGCATGTAACAGTGAGTACAGCTCTACCTACTATCTATCAATAACCCAACACCACTGATTAAGTAACTGGGCTGCTCATAGTTTTAGTCATCTGCTGGGGTGTGCCTATATAAAGTAACTCTGCAATATCAACACCTGTCGTTGCATCATTTCCCAACTACCCTGACTATGACTGTGTCCAACCATTCTCATGTTCATGGATTCTGCACTTCACCTATCTGCTATCTCAACTATTCACATCGGTGGGCAGTTAGAGACAGTGATAATTCTTAGTAAAGATCAGGGAGACCATTAGACTCCACGTCACAACACTACAAGGTACAAATTCTGGACGGACCAACTTAAATCAGCCTGGCAGTCACACAGAAAAACACGAGCACACAAGTGGCGATGGGCCTTGGTGGGGGAACTCCAGGAATACAAAATGAAGGTGGCGGCAGCAGAGGGGGCTGAGATGGTGGAGGGGCAGGGTGACATAGTGTTGTTAGAGGTGATTGAATAGATGATTGTGGTTGGGGAACATGAGGTGGCTGAGAAGACAGATGAGGTTGAGGTGAAGAGAAGAAAGCAGCATTGATTGAAGAACTAGAAGTGGTTGAAGAGCTGGAGGTGGATGAGGAATTGGAAGTGATAGAGTATCCGATAGAGATGGTTTAGGATGCATTTGGGGCATATATATATATAATTTTGCCATATTCAGTTAGTGTGTGCATAACAGAGCTTCATTTAACCACAGTGAGCCTCATTCACTAAGCTCACTTTTATGAAACTTCAAAATATTATATAAAAATAGTCCTCACCTGTTTACCTAACTTTGGCCTCTCTTCAGTCCATCCTCTCTCGCCATTCCTCATCTGCTGTCCACCTGCCAATTAGCTCCACTCACCCCCTGTCCTACACAGGAACAAGTTCAAACTCATCTCACTTACCTACAGAGCCCATAGTCATTCTTCTGCCCCTCACATCCCCATATCTACATACATACTCCAGCCTGCCAATGACTGTCCGCCCTCCGGCTCCCTGGTCACCTCTTCCCACTCCCACATTATGCAATGATGACAATATGTAAATCTGCAAAACCAGTCTGTAACAATGTGATGTACCTACATCATCATTATGCTGAATGCTTATCCTCTATGTACGGAGCTGTAGAACCCTTGTGGTGCCATGTAAACACGAGATAATATTAATAATCCCGACAAGAACATTAGATAATTTAGGTGTATTCATGTTATTAACCATAATTTGGAATTATGTGAAGAGGGGTTTTTTGTCACAATTGTTCAAACACATTCAAAGAGAAATGTCGGAAGAGCCAAGTAATGAACTATCTGCTTCAAAGGGCCAGTGGAAATTTGCTGTTTATACTTCCACGGAGGCTTAGAAGTTGGACTTTTCTGTTAGTTTATGGATAAGAAACATGATCAAATACCTACATTTAAGGTAGTGTGACTTATCCCTTAAACAGCCTCTTCGCAGTGCTATTATTAAACATTTTAAGTACCAGGAACAAATACTTTAGAAAACTTTTGGTACCTGTGTTATGAACTGTAGGTAGAGATCAAACACTTGTTGCTACTGTAAACTTCATAGAAGTTTCAGGTGTTCCGTCAACATCTCCTGTTTTAACTTTTCTTTGTTGATAACATGTACATGTTCATTTATTAACTCGGGGAGCTGAGCTCTGACGTCCCCAGTGATCGTCTGTTCTTATTTGTCCAAGGGAAAGTTTCACATAAATATCTTTAACTTTACAGTCTCTAAAAATATGAGACCAATGGCAACAATTTAGCTGAACACTGCAAATATTTGAATTGCATTTTCATATACGGCATAATAAAACATAAGCTACAAAGTAAAAACAATTGTTAAAATGTACTTTACGATTCATTGTCAATCAGAGTCTATGTCATCCCAAAGATATGGAGATCAACAAATCTCCTGAAGTTCGTTTGATGGAACATTGATTTACATACAAATTAATTATATATATAGTATATATTGTGATAGAAGCACTGGAGAAGTGTGGAATGGCTTCTATATCTGTCCCAGATTCCTGTCTTATGTCTTTTAAAACCCCCAGGAGAAGTCTGTTGCATAAAGCAGACTAGAAATGTCGGCTTCTGTGAAAAACCGGAATGGCTCCTGGGGGTGTGGATGTGAGGAGAGAGAGGGCTCCATCCACAGGCCACTCCAGGTGTTGGGCCTTTCAGCCTGGTAGCAGGCTCATTAGGGCTTGCACCTGGAAATGGCTGATTTATGCTGGGTTTAGTTAGGGCTGATGTGTCTCATACCTTGGAGAGCAGGCCCGCAGGTTAGCTTGCTCTGAGACACTGTTGGCTACAATCCAGAAGGTACTGTGGACGGGGATTTATTTAGTGTTCTGTCAGTGAGGGAACTTACTGTCTAGCTAGTGCCCAGGCAGGTTAGGGTTTATTTTATGTTTTGTTTCTTTGATTATTATATAAAACTGGTGCCGACCAGCTTGTATGAAAATCCATGACTGGAGTGCTATTTCCTGGCTGCTATGTGTAAGGTGGTGTCCATCTACCCCAGGAGAGGGACACCCCACCCCGACCTTATCACAATATATATACACAGGTATATACATACATACAGTATATATTTATGAGCCAGAGGACCGGCACTCTGCTAAACAAGGAAATCCATGCTCCAGTGTCCTCTGAAAAGAGCAGACAGCGTAATACAGAGCAGTTGCACTTGGAGTCTTGAGAAAGAGTTTTAATGTCATACCTCACATCACACCATTTCGGGGCTCACACGCCCCTTTGTCAAGGTAAAGGAATATATAAATATTATATACACTGCTCAAAAAAATACAGGGAACACTTAAACAACACAATGTAACTCCAAGTCATTCACACTTCTGTGAAATCAAACTGTCCACTTGGGAAGCAACATTGATTGACAATCAATTTCACATGCTGTTGTGCAAATGGAATAGACAACAGGTGGAAATTATAGGCAATTAGCAAGACACCCCCAATAAAGGAGTGGTTCTGCAGGTGGTGACCGCAGACTACTTCTCAGTTCCTATGCTTTTTGGCTGATGTTTTGGTCACTTTTGAATGCTGGCGGTGCTTTCACTCTAGTGGTAGCATGAGACGGAGTCTACAACCCACACAAGTGGCTCAGGAAGTGCAACTCATCCAGGATGGCACATCAATGGGAGCTGTGGCAAGAAGGTTTGCTGTGTCTGTCAGCGTAGTGTCCAGAGCATGGAGGCGCTACCGAGAGACAGGCCAGTACATCAGGAGACGTGGAGGGCGTAGGAGGGCAACAACCCAGCAGCAGGACCGCTACCTCCGCCTTTGTGCAAGGAGGAACAGGAGGAGCACTGCCAGAGTCCTGCAAAATGACCTGCAGCAGGCCACAAATGTACATGTGTCTGAGGGCCTGACATCCACAGGTGGGGGTTGTGCTTACAGTCCAACACCGTGCAGGACGTTTGGCATTTGCCAGAGAACACCAGGATTGGCAAATTCGCCACTGGTGCCCTGTGCTCTTCACAGATGAAAGCAGGTTCACACTGAGCACATGTGACAGACGTGACAGAGTCTGGAGACGTCAAGGAGAATGTTCTGCTGCCTGCAACATCCTCCAGCATGACCGGTTTGGCAGTGGGTCAGTAATGGTGTGGGGTGGCATTTCTTTGGGGGGCCACACAGCACTCCATGTGGTCGCTAGAGGTAGCCTGACTGCCATTAGGTACCGAGATGAGATCGTCAGACCCCTTGTGAGACCATATGCTGGTGCAGTTGGCCCTGGGTTCCTCCTAATGCAAGATAATGCTAGACCACAAGGGTCTCGTCGCAAGCCCGATGGTCGCGCTGGTCTTGACCATCGCGACCATCTTCCTGGCCACTCGCATAGCTGTGGGTGGTCTCCCACAGCTATATGAGCGGCAAGGAGGCCGCTCTAAAAATTCAGAAGGACGGCCCTGATTCAAAGCGAGCGCTCTGTCAGAGCGTCCGGCTCTGAATCAGGGCCAGAGAACATTATACACTTAAGAGGTCTAGTTACCTTACAAATTATTTATTGAACCAGAAGTCCTCGGATCCCAGGGGCAGGTTACTTTTTCAGAAGTCTGGGAGCCCTCCCGCATTGTGTGTACATTCAGGGCTAACTTCTGAGGTATATGTAATGTTTATGCCGCACGCAAGCAGCCAATGTTTTTAATCTGCACATACCTCCAAGTCACGACACATACAGTACATCCAAGTCACGGCACATACAGTACGTCCAAGTCACGGCACATACAGTACGTCCAAGTCACGAAACATACAGTACGTTCAAGTCACGGCACATACAGTATGTCCAAGTCAACAAACATACAGTACGTCCAAGTCACGAAACATACAGTACGTTCAAGTCACGGCACATACAGTACGTCCAAGTCACGAAATATACAGTACGTTCAAGTCACGGCACATACAGTACGTCCAAGTCACGAAACATACAGTACATTCAAGTTACGGCACATACAGTACGTCCAAGTCACGGCACATACAGTATGTCCAAGTCACGAAACATACAGTACGTTCCAGTCACGGCACATACAGTACGTCCAAGTCACGGTACATACAGTACGTCCAAGTCACGAAACATACAGTACGTTCAAGTCACGGCACATACAGTACGTCCAAGTCACGGCACATACAGTACATCCAAGTCATGGCACAAACGTCTAAGTCATGGCACATACAGTACGTCCAAGTCACGGCACATACAGTACGTCCAAGTCATGGCACAAACGTCTAAGTCATGGCACATACAGTACGTCCAAGTCACGGCACAAACATCCAAGTCACGGCACATACAGTACGTCCAAGTCACGGCACAAACGTCCAAGTCATGTCACATACAGTTTGTCCAAGTCACGGCACAAACGTCCAAGTCACGGCACATACAGTACGTCCAAGTCACGGCACAAACGTCCAAGTCACAGCACATACAGTACGTCCAAGCCACGGCACATACAGTACGTCCAAGTCACGGCACAAACGTCCAAGTCATGGCACATACAGTACGTCCAAGTCACGGCACATACAGTAAGTTCAAGTCATGGCACATACAGTACGTCCAAGTCACGGCACATACAGTAAGTCCAAGTCATGGCACATACAGTACGTCCAAGTCACGGCACATACAGTACGTCGAAGTCACGGCACATACAGTACGTCCAAGTCACGGCACATACAGTAAGTCCAAGTCACTGCACATACAGTACGTCCAAGTCACGGCACATACAGTACGTCCAAGTCACGGCACATACAGTATGTCCAAGTCACGGCACAAACGTCCAAGTCACGGCACATACAGTACGTCCAAGTCACGGCACAAACGTCCAAGTCACGGCACATACAGTAGTCCAAGTCACGGCACATACAGTATGTCCAAGTCACGGCACATACAGTATGTCCAAGTCACGGCATATACAATGCGTCCAAGTCACGGCACACACAGTACGTCCAAGTCACTTCCCCCAGCCCCTCTCCCGTCATTAAATGGATGTCGCGCGCAGCATCCATTCAGTCTCTGGAGACCGGCTCTACCGCACAGCTGTGGCGGTGGGGGGCCCCAACCTCCCGATTTGACCACCCGCGGGCCACTTTGGCTCACGGGTGGAACAGCGGGACAGGACTGTCCCATTGAAATCGGGATGTTGGGGAGGGGTGCGCCCTCTATGGGTGGCGTCCCTGTTTGACCGCACAGGTCGAACACCCCTAGAGCCGGCCCCGGTCACATGGGCGTGCATAAATTAGCCATTACGGTTGCATACGCAGCTCTGTGGGTCAGAAGAGCACCGAAGGCTGCGGCAGGTCAGACCTGCTGCAAGGGTAAGATGGCCGTCGACATGCTTCGGTGTTACCGATGTTTACGTAGGCACGTGTTGTCACACGCTGGTAAGAAGGCAGCAGTGGGCGTCTTTATGCTCAGGTGATCTTTGCTAACATTAGCATATTTCTGCAGCTGCATTGCCTGCGAAAACGCATTTGCGATCGCATTTGCGCCCGTCTCTGAATCAGTCTTTGTCCAAAGATGCCGGTGGCCATGCTATAGAAGACGTGCGATCTCAGATGGTGCCTCCGATGGTGCGACTAAATACGCACAGCGGCGGATCAGCACAGCTGCTGCTGGGTAACTCAGCAGGAAGCCCGTTATCTGCGACATTAGCATAAAGACGCAGTCGTGTTGCGGCACAAGGCCTCTGAATCAGGCCCTCAGTGAGAGCAGATAAGTATGGTTTAGGAGCGGGGCCAAAAACAGCACAGCAAAATAGCCGGGCAAAAGTACAAAACAAAAAAGAGAAATACATGAACTGTATGTAGTGAATTGTGCTGGAAAGTGAGAGCACTATGATGAAAGTTACATGATGTTAGGAAACCTCTGAAATATGTACAAATAGCCCTCGTGTTTTCCAGCCAGAAATCCCTTATTATTTAATGAATAACCCCACAGTGCTCATGTAGAAACACTAATCACACAGCGACAATCTATGGAGCGTATCGGAATTCATGGCAGGAAAAAAAGTAAAACAAACTTAAATCATAAGTAAATATATCAGAGTTTCTCAAATAAAATTATCTTATAAACATTTCTAAGTAAACTTAATACTTGGACTTGGGAGGTTTTACAATTTTAGCTAAAAAAATTAAAATATAAAAGCTATTAAAGTAAAACTTGGGAATCCCGGCGGTGACCACCTTAGTTACGGAGGATATTATGGATATTAGTTACTGAGGATATTATGTAGATAATGAGTCTGTAATTTGAGGGTATTTGTCATAAAGAGTTCTGCTAAGGGTGGAATGTACTAAGCATTGCATGCGCGTTGTGGTTCATCCCCCCTAACTTCGGGTACATACCACGGTTCATTAGCGCGGCATTTACCAAGAATATCGCAAAGGAGAGCTCTCCCGATAGTTACCCATCAGGACTGCTTAGTACATTTGTGGAATGCAGTAAAACCCCTGAAAACTGAATTTTTGGGGGTTTTACCGCATCTTCGGCTTTAGTACATTCCGACCTAAATATGGTGGGACCAGGGCCTCCATCAGGTGGGGACTGCTGGGACTCTAGTACCGGGCCTGGAGACAGAGGGAGCCCGGCTGACAGCTACGAAGAAAGCATCGGGCGGCTGGCAGGGGCCAGGGAGAAAGCATCAACACTGTGGCATTTCAACTATGTAGTATGTACTGGAGCTGGCCGTGAGCTGTGATTGGCTTGTGGAATGGCAGCCAATCAGGAGCAGCAGCTCCTTATCAGCCAATCAGGAGCGCCTGCTCCTGATTGGCTGCCGTTCCGCGAGCTGTGATTGGTGCGCGACCAGCTATGTAGTTCAAATGCTGCAGCAGCGCTGATGCTTTCTTTCTCCCTGCCTGCCCCCCGGTGCATTCCTCGTCGCAGCTAGCCAGGCCCAATCTCTCTCAGGACAGCAGTACGCAGGTATGTTGACCCTGCCCAGGGCTCCCCTTCTCTTGGCCAGCCAGCGCTGTTCCCACCAGTCCAGTCCAGCCAGTCTTTCCTGCGCCCAGCCCCCCGTTCAACCAGCCAGCCTATACTTATTTGCCCTCCCCCAGTCCAGCTAGTCTTCCCTGCGCCGCCTCCTAGTTCAGCCAACCAGCCTGTCTTGCCTGCGCCCCCTCCCCATGTCCAGCCAGCTTGCCATTCTTCTCTGCCCCTCCCCTACTTCTTTTTGCCCCCCCTAGACCAACCAGCCTTCTCTGCCCTTTGCCACCCCAGTCCACTCTTCCCAGCCCAGTGCCCCCCCTTGTCCAGTGTGCCCTGCCCTGTGCCATCCCCCACCCCCTGCCCCATGCCTGGTTTTTGCACCAATTGAGGCAAAACCCCTGCTATAGCTCCACCCACATTATCCACCACTCTGCCAAACTCTGCCTTATACCCCAGGGGGAGGGAGCCCTGCCTATTTCGTTAGTACCGGTACCCCAGAATTTCTGATGACAGCCATGGGTGGCACAACCACATTGGGTAACAAAATCTTTCCATTTAGGCAGCCGTCTGAAAAATGGTTGTTAATCTCCTCTACCAAGAAATATAGGGCACCACAGCTCACACATTGCACGAAAATAGGACCCAAAAGAGCAGTATTGTGGTGAATATGTAGTGTCCAATGCAATCAGTATATCAGTTGACCTTGTGATATGTTGTTTAAAATCTTAGAACTGCGCACGCTAGGCAACCTGTTCCACCATGTTGATGTCCTCGAGGCTGGCCTCTAAGCATTTTTGGCGTAAACAATGCGAAGTGAATATGGTAGATGAAAGCTGAATAGGCTTAAGGATAGATAAGAATACTGTTTTTTTGCTGATTGGCTGTTTGATGACAGCCTTGTTGCTGGGTAGATACTGTAGTGTGAGGCCTGTTCAGCTGGTTTGATGAGCCAATTATATTGCTGGAGGGAGTGGCTAGATGAATGTTATATATTGGCTTGTTTTGCATATTATCAGCCTCTTTTGCTGGATCTTCGCAACCCACCATCCCACCTGTTATTGTTCTTTTGTGTCGCACTAACATTTTCTTTTCCCAATTTAGGGGAGGAGCAGCATGGTGGGAGTGTGCTCCAGCTCAGTGGCTTTATGTGGCGCAAGATAACTTTGTGGTGGCACTTACCCTCGATGTCCATGGCGAATTTGTCCTTCTCCGTGCGGGGAGTAAGGTGAAAGCTAGAACTGAGCTTGCAGCATCTCTTTGTCACCCTGGTTAGGTTAATTAATTTAAATATAAATAAAAAGCTGTGACCTTTTAACCAAGCTCTGGTGTCCGTGTCTTTATTTGTATTTTAAGTTAAGTAAGCTAATCAAGGTTGTTAAGGTTTGGAGGTAATAAACCAATGTAGATCTTAATGAAATAACACTGCAGTAGGTGTTTGAGGTCCCCGCAAGATGCGCTGATATATGTGGCTGCAAATAACTGTCACCGTTTCCAGACCTCCCAGCAGGTCACATGTTCCTGGTCACCCAGAAGGTGCAAAGGAAGAGTTCATCAACTGTAACATTTTCCAGAGCACAATGGTGATGCATTGTAAATGGCGGGCGGGCGGACGTTTTGCCACATAACTCCAAAACTAAGCAACCAATTACAATGCCATTGCAAATCTACAGACTAAGACCTCTAATTTGGTATTTGATGCCCTGCTCAGACAAAGGTATCATAGAAATGTCACTTATAAATGTTGCCCTTTTGCATGTTACTATATAGAGACTCAGGGCCTGATTCAGCATGGAACGCAAGTCTGTATGCGCACGCACACGGCCGCTGCGAAAATATGGTAATGAATGCAATCGCACTGCTGCCGCTGCACAACATGCCGACGTCCAGCACTACATAATGCCGCTCCCTTACCTTTACTCAGTATTTTCTCCGCTTCCTGTGTGCACTTAAAGCTCTGGCTGCATCTCCTGATGCAGGAGGATAATTTTGCACGCCCCTGTAGCAGCGTTCAAATGCACAGACACTCATGCGTTTCTCTGACCAACCCCCCCCATTACCATCCACTTTTTGGTGCCCTGTGTCAGAAAGTTAATTGGCGCCCCCCCTATTTTTCAAATGGAGACATAACGCACCCGAAAAAGGACGACGACGACGCTTGCTCTCGTAGCCCCGCTCCTTCCTATTGGAAGGAGTTCCGGGGATGCAAAAAGGAACCGGAGCAAATCCCTCCGCCGCCTTCTCACAGACCCCTTCCGGCGGCTGTGCGCATGCATGACCCCGGTCACGCATGCTTAGCCGGGCCAATGGGGAGGAGGTAAGTATCACAACTACATCTGTAGCTGCGATACTAGCAGAGGGGACAGCTGCTTTCCGGAGCAGCTGTCCCCACTCCGGAGCAATTAATCATTTAAATATCCGTCGCAGCGAGATCAATACTTAATCATCGGAAGCCATACGGCACAATGCATTTCAGCAAAGCAAGACTGTCATTATCTCAGTCACTCTGTGCCTGGCGTGTTAGAGAAGCTCCGCCTCCTTCTAACAGGGAGAGATTGGGAGACCTGTCTAATTAAGTATAAGCAGTCTTTGTTGAACCTTGATGTGGATTTCTGATCTCTCTGTCTCCTAATGGGGTGGGCCAAATGTGATATACAGCCATTTTAATTTTGTTTGCTGATGGGCTCAGTTCTATTACAGACCCCAAAACCTTCAAATGTTGTACAAAATGTCAGAAAGTTAATTTGGCCCCGAAACGGAGGAATGACTGCAGGTTGGGTGGGCCAGTCATTCTCTTTCCTCTACACCTTATATGGAACACCTTGGCAGGTAATGGGCTTCTCCTGGCATCATATGATCCCTAGTAGGTGCGGCGAGGAGGCAGTTGAGAGAGGCTGAGGTTAGTACTCAGTAATGCCTCAGGGTATATATGACAGTATGTCCAAAAATCCATTGCCAAAATATATTGAAACTCATTAAGTTTCTGTAGGGCGTTGAACCTTTATTGTTACTTCTTTGAATATATAGTTCCTGTGTGTGGTATGTAGTATATAGATATATTTTTATGTCTAACCCTTTGTATCCTGATATAAATAAATTAATTACAACCATTAGGGAAAACCGTAAACGAAGTGAATTTGTAAATGTAACGGGTTGAGTGTATCCGGTGTAGCATTGAAGTCTGTATACCCCTCTTACAGGACCATATAACTCAGCTGTAAGGGCTCTGATATGGTCCATAGGGGCCCTGTCTTGGCAGACCGCCCTCTTGAACTGAACCTCGGGTCTCTTCGGGGATCGGTGTCGGGGATGAAAAAACCTGGAGAATGTTACCGCCATTTTCTTGTTATCAACATCTCATTATAGGAAGTATAACACAAGGGCAGGACACAGTAATTATTCTTCTTAATTATGACGCTGTCATTGTGTCACTTGGTAAAGGGTTTTTCTTTTTGTGAAGGTCGCTGGGAATGAATTTTTATTTTATGGAGTTCAAGAGAAGAAAATACAGTGTGAAGAATGTCATACTGAGCCAAGTATTTCCATTTAGTTACACAGATACACAAAAGTTATTACACACTAACGTGAAATATATGACAGCGATAAACCTGTATTTTTATTGCGACAAGAAAATAAACGGTTATTGTAGTAATCTAACATCATAATATTTGCTGGCCCACAGCGGCCCTGGTAAATTACCGCGCTGCGCCGGCTTTTGCACCTGCGCGTTTTGTGTGAGATCAAAAAAGTGTAACCCTGGTTAGGGTTACGGATATATATTACATATAAATATACTTCATATATACAATAAAAATAGGTATATATAATTTCATTCATATATATATTCACAAGTCTGAGGTAAAATATATGTATTTATGTTTTCCTGAGGTAATTAAGATGTACAGGGCTTTGTGTATAAGGAAAAACATAGTCTGATCAGAGTAAATTGTTGTAATTCATTTATTTACAAAAGTGTAGGGAGTTTATTCTGGTGGGACATGTATATGTATTATATGCATTTATTGTATTGTGTTATTATTAACATGCTGAGGTAAATTTACTATTTAAATTTATTTCATATTTACTGAGGTAAAGCCAGGAGCAGCAGCGGCACGTGACATGTTAGGAATGTGCTAGAATGAGCACGAGCAGGTCGGATAGGTAGGCTGTCATTAGTATAGGGACAGGAGAGAGGAGCTCGCGCTGTAGGCGGGAAAAAGAGGGTCGCACGGCCAGGGAAAGGGTCACGTGCAGGATTGGTCAGGGGTATAAGTAGTGGTGGCCGGCAGCTCAGCCGGCCAGTCTGGTGTTCCCTCCCTCCAGTGCCTGCCCTCCTGAGACCCTGCTTACCAGCGCTAGGGAGCGAGAGCGCGGAAGCGGCAGTGGCCAGAGAGGGGCAAACCCGGGAACAGACCAGCGCTGCTGACACCTCCGGCGCATAGGAGGAAGTCGTTAGCAGTGGCAGGCTCAAGCTGTAAGCGGTGGTCGGAGGCGGCAGGGCGGAGTTTCCGGTGGTGATTGATCGCTGGCGTCAGCGGAGGCCAGGAGCCGGGGGAGGAAGCTGTCCGCGGTGACCAGAGGCGGAGGGCGGAGCCTCAGGCGCCCATCAGTCAGGACAGCGGAAACCTCTCAGAGCCCTCAGTGGAGAAGCAGCTGTGCCATCAGCGGTGCTAAGAGACAAATATAAATAAAGCAGTGTATATTTAAGAATCCAAACCCTGAAGGGTTAATGTAAATAGAGAGGATTCATCAAGCCCTTTATTAAAAGGAAGAAAGGATACACATAGAAGCAGGCACTGATCCTTCTATTGCCTTGGATAATATTGATTAGAGAGATTGGATTGGGTATCCTACCATATAGACTGGGATAGCCACAACCATAATTGGTCTATCTTGCGTCCATGCAAGATAGACCAATCATGCATGGACAACCATAAACGTCATCTTGCATGGACAAACATCATCATTCCTGGACAAAAGTCCAGGAATGATGATGTTTGTCCATGCAAGATAACGTTTAGCCTCTTTCTGAGTTCCGTTTTTTTGGAGGGAAAAATACGAACTCAACAAAAGTCCAGGAATGATGATGTTTGTCCATGCAAGATGACGTTTAGCCTCTTTCTGAGTTCCGTTTTTTTGGAGGGAAAAATACGAACTCGGCGTGCAAACTCGAACCTATCCGAGCCTGCACATCCCTAGTTTAAAGTTGTCTGAACCATATATGCTCCACTAGAGGACACAATGATTATTGCTCAGATGTTGTGGACATTATAAGGACACTCATCTGCTATAAAATCTGGACAGAAATTAATGAACTGAGCATAATCATTTATAGTAATCTGTTTCCTGTAATGCTACTCTAATTATTACTCCATTTGCATATGGAAGTATCAAAAGGTCACATATGTATTGAATGTTATCTCAATATGTTCTAAATAAACTCATAGTACCTACAATATAAAGTGTTAACCTATAGTACAAACAATCTGAGTGTTTACTTTCCTGGAGTGATTACGGCGGGGGATCCATTACTGCGGAATCCGTAGAAGGAGAAGACATTGGTGGTAAATGTGAAGTGAAATGACACCGTATTGTATTGTGATTACACATTGTCTATGCATCACACTATGGGCTCTATTTACTACAATCCACATATTGAATGCGGATTGTAGTGTGATATTACCGAGTGAATTTTCATTGCGAATTCAGGGAATATCACAGGGATTTACTATAAATCCCTTGCAGGGACAGAGCTTGTGATAAAGCTCTGTCCCTGCGGATCCCATCCGCACTCTAGTCGCTGTATTTTTGGAAAAAATACCGCGACTAAGAGCCCGCGCATGCGCCGACCCACCGTCGCTGCTACCCCCGCCCCCCCCCGATCGCGGACCCCCGCGACCCCCCCCCCTCCCTTCATTACACTTACCTGCATCCTCCTGGCCTCCGGTGATCTTCTCCGGGCTTCCCGATCAGGTGATCTCCCATACTGCACTGGGGCCCGATCACCTGATGACCGGGCAGCAGTGCACTGTGGGAGACCAGCTGACCGGAGAGGAGCCATCACCGGAGGCCCGATCACCGGTCCCTGGATTCAGAGAAGGAAAAAAAAATATTTCAATTTTTATTATTATTATCACAGGGCTTCCCCCGGTATTTTTTTACAATTTATTTTTAGTAACTATGGTCGGATCACATTTCCCATTACAATTATGGGAAATGCGATCTGCTTTACTAAAAATAAGTGATAATTAGGGGTTGGAGTAGAATTTTACTAATTCTACTCCAATTGCCCTGTAATAACTACAGGTGATACTAAAATAATGTGAAAAGTAATGTTAATAAATAGAGCCCTATATATCCTATCACTGGGTTTTCCCAGGTGAGCTCTTTTTACATTAAAATAATTAACCTGGGTGGAGGCACTGACCATGGTGATGTACACCACTTAGAGGAACGCTAAGGGTGGGTACATTAGGAGTAACAAAGGTGGTAGTAACCTGGTGACCCTTTAGTGGTAAAAAGGGGGGTTACAAAAGATAAAACTTTAAAAATAAATCAAATGTATTTAACCTTTGCACATTATTAAAGGGTTATTCAAATAATAAACATATTTGAATTTTTCTGTTCTGGTATCACCATTCTAAGGGGTATATTTTATTTACTAACGTGCGGGTTTTTAGAAGTGGAGATGTTGCCCATAGCGACCAATCAGATTCTAGCTATTATCTTCTAGAAGGTGCTAAATAAACGATAGCTAGAATCTGATTGGTTGCTATGGGCAACATCTCCACTTCTATAAAACCTCACTTTAGTAACTATGGGGTTTATTTACTAAGCCTTGGATGGGGATAAAGCCGTCAGTGATAAGGTACCAGCCAATCAGCTCCTAACTGTCATGTCACAGGCTATGTTTGAAAAAATAACAGTTAGGAGCTGGTTGGCTGGTACCTTATCTACGCTCACTTTATCTCCAGCCAAGGCTTAGTAAATAGACCCCATTACCCTCTAAGATTGTGAAAATGTTTCATGTGATGGGTGATCCCCTATAATCTGCCCTATCGCTCTTTGCCGGTTTATAAATGTACCCCTTTGTATAGAGAGACCATGGACAGAGGGCAGGGATAGCATCCTATCAGTGGGTTAGGAAACTGCCCTTTTTTCGTTGGAATTATAATTTTTGGCTGATTCATAAGTATAGATGGGAAACCTGATTCAAATTTATTTTTTTAACCCCCTATATTTTCCAAAACAAATCATTGTAACCGCAGTGGACCGTGTATTTATGTGGATCGTGCATCCTATTTAGCAGTATAGAAAGCGACCATTCATTTTCCTGACATAGGACCATATTCAATTTGAGGCGAAAAGTCAGAGGTCGAACTATTCGCCATCATCACTGTTTTTTCCTGGAATAAAGTATCGGGCGTGTCCCCGCTTATCCCCGTATTCAATTAGGATTCGGGGAAAACGGGACCCGGCGGAAAGGTGAGTATCGAAAAGTCCTGTCAGTTTTTGGGGAAATCAGTCTGTCATCCCCTAGAAGATGGCCTGACATGGGGGATCACTATGGGTACCCCCGATTTGGCCTGCTGAAGGTAATTGGGGTTTTTAAATAGCCGCGGCAGGTGCATAAATGCGGCTTTGAAGAAGTCATGAAGAATAGCACTTAGCTTTTTTGGGGGGGAAAAATAACTAGCCCCATCAAATTTGGGGTACATGAAAATGGGTGCAAGCATATTTTTAAGTCCCTAAAGTGATTTTTTTTAAATTCTTCAAAAATCCACCTGCCGCAACAACCCGCATTCTAGAAAACACCTGCCGCATACTTGGGAACCCCGCAGGAGTCAATTTCACTAGTTTAGAACTTTGTCCCCCAATATTTTTTTTTTCACCCCCAAAATGAAAGTACCTTTTTTGGGGTGTCCAGAGGTTTTTTTTTTTTAACACAGAATACCTTAGGGGGACATAACAAGGGATGCAGGCTACTTTATTACTTTGTACCCCAAAACCCCAATTCTGCACTTTTTTTCACCATGTATTACATGGTGAAAACTTATCCCCCTTTTTTAAGAAAGACTTTTCGCACCGGCGAAAAGTCTTCGAAATTGAATATGGGGATATCTGAAAATGGCGAAAATGATGTCATCGGCGGGTTTTCACCGGCTAATTTAATACGGCCCATTGTATCCATTGCAAGACCGCAGCTAGTAAATGCTGGAACGCAGCAATGCAGTGGGTTATCCAATAGCATCATTTTCCCAAAAGTTAACATCTTCTTTCTTGTCTTGTCCCCATAAAACTAAGTAAATGATTACTTAGGCAAATACACGTTATATAAAAAAATGCCTGAAATTATAAGGGAATTAGTAAAAGAAAATTGTAATAAAACATGTTAAAAAAAAGCAAGAGGATAACATAACATTTACATGAAACCCCACATTAATAATAACTAGGGGTGTGCACCGGCCACTTTTCGTGTTTTGTGTTTTGGTTTTGGATCTGGATCTTTCTTCGTGTTTTGGATCTGGATTGGTTTTGCCAAAACCACCCTTCCGTGTTTTGGGTTCTGGGTTTTGTGTTTTGGATCTGTATTTTTTTGAAAAAAATCATAAAAACAGCTAAAATCACAGAATTTGTGGGTTTTTCTGCTCCTATGCTATTATTAACCTCAATAACCTTAATTTCCACTCATTTCCAGTCTATTCTGAACACCTCACACCTCACAATAGTGTTTTTATGTCCAAAAGGTTGCACCGAGGTAGCTGGATGACTATGCTAAGCGACACAAGTGGGCGGCACAAACACGTGACCCATCTAGGCGTGATACTGCAGTGGCAGACAGGATGGCAATTAGAAAAACTAGGCCCCAAACTGTACATAATGCAAAGAAAAAAAGAGGTGCAAGATGGAATTGTCCTTGGGCCCTCCCACCCACCCTTATGTTGTATAAACGGGACATGCACACTTTAACAAATCAATCATTTCAGCGCCAGGGTCTGCCACACAACTGTGGCTGAAATGATTGGTTCGTTTGGGCCCCCACAAAACAAGCTGGCAATTAATGTGTCCCTGCACAAACTGGCTCTACGGAGGCAAGATATCATCCTCATCCTCCTCATCCACCGATTCCTCACCCTCTTCAGTGTGTACATCCTCATCCTCACAGAGTATTAATTCGTCCCTGCTGGAACCACAGGTCCCTCTGTACGTTCTGGAAGCTGGTCTCCCTGGAAGAGTTGATAATTCATTTTATGAACATCATCTTCTCCACATTTTGTGGAAGCAACCTCCTACGCCTTTTGCTGACAAGGTTCCCGGCTGCACTAAACACTCTTTCGGAGTACACACTGGAGGGGGGGCAACTCAGGAAAAATAGAGCCAGTTTGTACAGGGTTGCTTCTTTTTCCTGCCAGTACAGGTACGGACTGTCTGACATACCTACTTGGATGCTGTCACCGATGTAATCCTTTAACAGACAGACGCACGCTTGTCGCTGCTGCTTTAAGGATGCAGGTGCGGCTACAGCCCACACAATTCACATAGACAGAAAAAAAAAGAACAATATTTTAATTGTTTCTGTAGCACACTTTGAGGGTGTCACCACCCTTTAACAGACAGACGCACGCTTGTCGCTGCTGCTTTGAGGATGCAAGTGTGGCTACATCGCACACAATTCACAAACACATAAAAAAAATAGTTTTTTATTTTTTGGAACACTTTGAGAGTTACACCACCCTTTAACAGACAGACGCACGCTTGTCGCTGCTGCTTTAAGGATGCAGGTGCGGCTACAGCCCACACATTTCACAAAGACCGAAAAAAAAAGAACAATATTTTAATTGTTTGTGTTGAACACTTTGAGGGTGTCACCACCCTTTAACAGACAGACGCACGCTTGTCGCTGCTGCTTTAAGGATGCAGGTGCGGCTACAGCCCACACAATTCACATAGACAGAAAAAAGAAGAAGAATATTTTTATTGTTTGTGTAGCACACTTTGAGGGTGTCACCACCCTTTAACAGACAGACGCACGCTTGTCGCTGCTGCTTTAAGGATGCAGGTGCGGCTACATCGCACACAAGTCACAAACACATTAAAAAAATAGTTTTTTATTTTTTGGAGCACTTTGAGAGTTACACCACCCTTTAACAGACAGACGCACGCTTGTCGCTGCTGCTTTAAGGATGCAGGTGCGGCTACAGCCCACACATTTCACAAAGACCAAAAAAAAAAGAACAATATTTTAATTGTTTGTGTAGCACACTTTGAGGGTGTCACCACCCTTTAACAGACAGACGCACGCTTGTCGCTGCTGCTTTGAGGATGCAGGTGTGGCTACATCGCACACAAGTCACAAACACATAAAAAAAATAGTTTTTTATTTTTTGGAACACTTTGAGAGTTACACCACCCTTTAACAGACAGACGCACGCTTGTCGCTGCTGCTTTAAGGATGCAGGTGCGGCTACAGCCCACACATTTCACAAAGACTGAAAAAAAAAGAACAATATTTTAATTGTTTGTGTAGAACACTTTGAGTCTGTCACCACCATTTAACAGACAGACGCACGCTTGTCGCTGCTGCTTTAAGGATGCAGGTGCGGCTACAGCCCACACATTTCACAAAGACCAAAAAAAAAAGAACAATATTTTAATTGTTTCTGTAGCACACTTTGAGGGTGTCACCACCCTTTAACAGACAGACGCACGCTTGTCGCTGCTGCTTTAAGGATGCAGGTGCGGCTACAGCCCACACAATTCACAAAGACAGAAAAAAGAACAATATTTTAATTGTTTGTGTAGCACACTTTGAGGGTGTCACCACCCTTTAACAGACAGACGCATGCTTGTCGCTGCTGCTTTAAGGATGCAGGTGCGGCTACAGCCCACACAATTCACAAAGACTGAAAAAAGAACAATATTTTAATTGTTTGTGTAGCACACTTTGAGGGTGTCACCACCCTTTAACAGACAGACGCACACTTGTCGCTGCTGCTTTAAGGATGCAGGTGCGGCTACAGCCCACACAATTCACAAAGACAGAAAAAAAAAGAACAATATTTTAATTGTTTGTGTAGCACACTTTGAGGGTGTCACCACCCTTTAACAGACAGACGCACGCTTGTCGCTGCTGCTTTGAGGATGCAGGTGGAATCTAGACGGGATTTGGAACCGAGGACACACTACCTCCATCAATTGTCTAAATCCCACTGCACTAATGTCGGATACCGGACGCACGTCTAACACCAACATAGCAGTCAAGGCCTCAGTTATACGTTTTGCTTCAGGATGACTGCTGTCGTACTTCATCCTCATCGCTAGGGACTGTTGGAGGGTCAATTGTTTAGTAAAAGTAGTGATGTTCCTACTTCCTCTCTGGGATGATGAACAACTCCCAGCAGCAGCAACAGCACTAGGAGGAAGAGGTTCTTGATCTTTCCCTATTTTATTTTTATCGGAGAAAGTTTGGTCCTCCATTTATGTTATATTGATATATATACGTGCGGCTAAAGCGCACAAAAACACAGAAAATATTATTTTATTTTTGCTGGAGAGTAGTGCACTTTGTGGGTTACACCACCCTTTAAGAAATGAGCCAGCCGGCTCTTTACTTATGGGACACAGGCGCACGCTTGGCGCTGCTCCTTTTTTGATGCATGTGCAGCCACAGTGCACACAATTCACAAACACAGAAAATAATTTTTTTTTTGGTTTGGACTGGAGTGTACTTTCGGGGGTTACAGCACCCTTAACGGTCAAGCCAGCCGGCCCTTTACTTATGACACAGGCGCACGCTTGGCACTACTTTGTTGATGCACGTGCGGCTACTGCGCACACAATTCACAAACACAGAAAATAATTTTTTTTTTGGTTTGGACTGGAGTGTACTTTCGGGGGTTACAGCACCCTTAACGGTCAAGCCAGCCGGCCCTTTACTTATGACACAGGCGCACGCTTGGCACTACTTTGTTGATGCACGTGCGGCTACTGCGCACACAATTCACAAACACAGAAAATAATTTTTTTTTGGTTTGGACTGGAGTGTACTTTTGGGGGTTACAGCACCCTTTAACGGTCAAGCCAGCCGGCCCTTTACTTATGACACAGGCGCACGCTTGGCACTACTTTGTTGATGCACGTGCGGCTACTGCGCACACAATTCACAAACACAGAAAATAATTTTTTTTTTGGTTTGGACTGGAGTGTACTTTCGGGGGTTACAGCACCCTTAACGGTCAAGCCAGCCGGCCCTTTACTTATGACACAGGCGCACGCTTGGCACTACTTTGTTGATGCACGTGCGGCTACTGCGCACACAATTCACAAACACAGAAAATAATTTTTTTTTTGGTTTGGACTGGAGTGTACTTTCGGGGGTTACAGCACCCTTAACGGTCAAGCCAGCCGGCCCTTTACTTATGACACAGGCGCACGCTTGGCACTACTTTGTTGATGCACGTGCGGCTACTGCGCACACAATTCACAAACACAGAAAATAATTTTTTTTTGGTTTGGACTGTAGTGTACTTTCGGGGGTTACAGCACCCTTTAACGGTCAAGCCAGCCGGCCCTTTACTTATGACACAGGCGCACGCTTGGCACTACTTTGTTGATGCACGTGCGGCTACTGCGCACACAATTCACAAACACAGAAAATAATTTTTTTTTGGTTTGGACTGGAGTGTACTTTCGGGGGTTACAGCACCCTTTAACGGTCAAGCCAGCCGGCCCTTTACTTATGACACAGGCGCACGCTTGGCACTACTTTGTTGATGCACGTGCGGCTACTGCGCACACAATTCACAAACACAGAAAATAAATTTTTTTTTGGTTTGGACTGGAGTGTACTTTCGGGGGTTACAGCACCCTTAACGGTCAAGCCAGCCGGCCCTTTACTTATGACACAGGCGCACGCTTGGCACTACTTTGTTGATGCACGTGCGGCTACTGCGCACACAATTCACAAACACAGAAAATAAATTTTTTTTTGGTTTGGACTGGAGTGTACTTTCGGGGGTTACAGCACCCTTAACGGTCAAGCCAGCCGGCCCTTTACTTATGACACAGGCGCACGCTTGGCACTACTTTGTTGATGCACGTGCGGCTACTGCGCACACAATTCACAAACACAGAAAATAATTTTTTTTTTGGTTTGGACTGGAGTGTACTTTCCGGGGTTACAGCACCCTTAACGGTCAAGCCAGCCGGCCCTTTACTTATGACACAGGCGCACGCTTGGCACTACTTTGTTGATGCACGTGCGGCTACTGCGCACACAATTCACAAACACAGAAAATAATTTTTTTTTTGGTTTGGACTGGAGTGTACTTTCGGGGGTTACAGCACCCTTAACGGTCAAGCCAGCCGGCCCTTTACTTATGACACAGGCGCACGCTTGGCACTACTTTGTTGATGCACGTGCGGCTACTGCGCACACAATTCACAAACACAGAAAATAATTTTTTTTTTGGTTTGGACTGGAGTGTACTTTCGGGGGTTACAGTACCCTTAACGGTCAAGCCAGCCGGCCCTTTACTTATGACACAGGCGCACGCTTGGCACTACTTTGTTGATGCACGTGCGGCTACTGCGCACACAATTCACAAACACAGAAAATTATTTTTTTTTTGGTTTGGACTGGAGTGTACTTTCGGGGGTTACAGCACCCTTAACGGTCAAGCCAGCCGGCCCTTTACTTATGACACAGGCGCACGCTTGGCACTACTTTGTTGATGCACGTGCGGCTACTGCGCACACAATTCACAAACACAGAAAATAATTTTTTTTTTGGTTTGGACTGGAGTGTACTTTCGGGGGTTACAGCACCCTTAACGGTCAAGCCAGCCGGCCCTTTACTTATGACACAGGCGCATGCTTGGCACTACTTTGTTGATGCACGTGCGGCTACTGCGCACACAATTCACAAACACAGAAAATAATTTTTTTTTTGGTTTGGACTGGAGTGTACTTTGGGGGGTTACAGCACCCTTAACGGTCAAGCCAGCCGGCCCTTTACTTATGACACAGGCGCACGCTTGGCACTACTTTGTTGATGCACGTGCGGCTACTGCGCACACAATTCACAAACACAGAAAATAATTTTTTTTTTGGTTTGGACTGGAGTGTACTTTCGGGGGTTACAGCACCCTTAACGGTCAAGCCAGCCGGCCCTTTACTTATGACACAGGCGCACGCTTGGCACTACTTTGTTGATGCACGTGCGGCTACTGCGCACACAATTCACAAACACAGAAAATAATTTTTTTTTTGGTTTGGACTGGAGTGTACTTTCGGGGGTTACAGCACCCTTAACGGTCAAGCCAGCCGGCCCTTTACTTATGACACAGGCGCACGCTTGGCACTACTTTGTTGATGCACGTGCGGCTACTGCGCACACAATTCACAAACACAGAAAATAATTTTTTTTTTGGTTTGGACTGGAGTGTACTTTCGGGGGTTACAGCACCCTTAACGGTCAAGCCAGCCGGCCCTTTACTTATGACACAGGCGCACGCTTGGCACTACTTTGTTGATGCACGTGCGGCTACTGCGCACACAATTCACAAACACAGAAAATATATTATTTTTTTAGCACTTGGGGGGAGCACCCCTGATGGACAGAGCACCCCCTGGACAACACTGCAGCACTCCTTTAGGACTGGGACACTGCACAGGACTTTGGAGTGGACACAGCCCCTATGGAGAACTGACTGCACAACACAGTCCAGCCAGCCCCTATGGACTTTGAAGTAGTGGACACAGCCCCTATTAACAACAGCAGCACAGCACAACACAGCCAGCCCCTATGGACTTTGAAGTAGTGGACAACAGCAGCACTACACTACACTACACTACACAGCCCTAACTCCCACCCTCCCTCTTCACTGTCCACAGCCGAGTGAGAAAATGGCGCCGACGTGGGTACCTTATATAGGATCCAAAACCCGCGAGACTCGGAAGGCGGGATGATGACGTTTTGCCTCGATTTCAGATCCGAGTCAGGCGGGAAAAGTCGAGCCTGATTCGGATCGGACTCGGATCGGGGGGGCTCGGGGGGGTTCGGATTTCAGAAATCCGAACCCGCTCACCCCTAATATGAATGAGTGACTGTATGTATGTATATACCTGTGTATATACCTGTGTATTTGTATATGTATCTGAGTGTCTGTATGTACCAATGTATACGTCTATCTGGTAACTGTATATGGATATATGAGCGTCTATATGTGCATGTTTGTACCTGTGTATTTGTATTAGGGGTGTGCACCGGCCACTTTTCGTGTTTTGGTTTTGGATCTGGATCTTTCTTCGTGTTTTGGATCTGGATTGGTTTTGCCAAAACCACCCTTCCGTGTTTTGGGTTCTGGGTTTTGTGTTTTGGATCTGTATTTTTTTTAAAAAAAGCATAAAAACAGCTAAAATCAAAGAATGTGTTGATTTTTCTGCTCCTATGCTATTGTTAACCTCAAAAACCTTAATTTCCACTCATTTCCAGTTTATTCTGAACACCTCACACCTCACAATAGTGTTTTTATGTCCAAAAGGTTGCACCGAGGTAGCTGGATGACTATGCTAAGCGACACGAGTGGGCGGCACAAACACGTGACCCATCTAGGAGTGACACTGCAGTGGCAGACAGGATGGCAGATTGAAAAACTAGGCCCCAAACTGTACATAATGCAAAGAAAAAAAGAGGTGCAAGATGGAATTGTCCTTGGGCCCTCCCACCCACCCTTATGTTGTATAAACGGGACATGCACACTTTAACAAATCAATCATTTCAGCGCCAGGGTCTGCCACACAACTGTGGCTGAAATGATTGGTTCGTTTGGGCCCCCACAAAACAAGCTGGCAATTAATGTGTCCCTGCACAAACTGGCTCTACGGAGGCAAGATGTCATCCTCATCCTCCTCATCCACCGATTCCTCACCCTCTTCAGTGTGTACATCCTCATCCTCACAGAGTATTAATTCGTCCCTGCTGGAACCACAGGTCCCTCTGTACGTTCTGGAAGCTGGTCTCCCTGGAAGAGTTGATAATTCATTTTATGAACATCATCTTCTCCACATTTTGTGGAAGCAACCTCCTACGCCTTTTGCTGACAAGGTTCCCGGCTGCACTAAACACTCTTTCGGAGTACACACTGGAGGGGGGGCAACTCAGGAAAAATAGAGCCAGTTTGTACAGGGTTGCTTCTTTTTCCTGCCAGTACAGGTACGGACTGTCTGACATACCTACTTGGATGCTGTCACCGATGTAATCCTTTAACAGACAGACGCACGCTTGTCGCTGCTGCTTTAAGGATGCAGGTGCGGCTACAGCCCACACAATTCACATAGACAGAAAAAAAAAGAACAATATTTTAATTGTTTCTGTAGCACACTTTGAGGGTGTCACCACCCTTTAACAGACAGACGCACGCTTGTCGCTGCTGCTTTGAGGATGCAAGTGTGGCTACATCGCACACAATTCACAAACACATAAAAAAAATAGTTTTTTATTTTTTGGAACACTTTGAGAGTTACACCACCCTTTAACAGACAGACGCACGCTTGTCGCTGCTGCTTTAAGGATGCAGGTGCGGCTACAGCCCACACATTTCACAAAGACCGAAAAAAAAAGAACAATATTTTAATTGTTTGTGTTGAACACTTTGAGGGTGTCACCACCCTTTAACAGACAGACGCACGCTTGTCGCTGCTGCTTTAAGGATGCAGGTGCGGCTACAGCCCACACAATTCACATAGACAGAAAAAAGAAGAAGAATATTTTTATTGTTTGTGTAGCACACTTTGAGGGTGTCACCACCCTTTAACAGACAGACGCACGCTTGTCGCTGCTGCTTTAAGGATGCAGGTGCGGCTACATCGCACACAAGTCACAAACACATTAAAAAAATAGTTTTTTATTTTTTGGAGCACTTTGAGAGTTACACCACCCTTTAACAGACAGACGCACGCTTGTCGCTGCTGCTTTAAGGATGCAGGTGCGGCTACAGCCCACACATTTCACAAAGACCAAAAAAAAAAGAACAATATTTTAATTGTTTGTGTAGCACACTTTGAGGGTGTCACCACCCTTTAACAGACAGACGCACGCTTGTCGCTGCTGCTTTGAGGATGCAGGTGTGGCTACATCGCACACAAGTCACAAACACATAAAAAAAATAGTTTTTTATTTTTTGGAACACTTTGAGAGTTACACCACCCTTTAACAGACAGACGCACGCTTGTCGCTGCTGCTTTAAGGATGCAGGTGCGGCTACAGCCCACACATTTCACAAAGACTGAAAAAAAAAGAACAATATTTTAATTGTTTGTGTAGAACACTTTGAGTCTGTCACCACCATTTAACAGACAGACGCACGCTTGTCGCTGCTGCTTTAAGGATGCAGGTGCGGCTACAGCCCACACATTTCACAAAGACCAAAAAAAAAAGAACAATATTTTAATTGTTTCTGTAGCACACTTTGAGGGTGTCACCACCCTTTAACAGACAGACGCACGCTTGTCGCTGCTGCTTTAAGGATGCAGGTGCGGCTACAGCCCACACAATTCACAAAGACAGAAAAAAGAACAATATTTTAATTGTTTGTGTAGCACACTTTGAGGGTGTCACCACCCTTTAACAGACAGACGCATGCTTGTCGCTGCTGCTTTAAGGATGCAGGTGCGGCTACAGCCCACACAATTCACAAAGACTGAAAAAAGAACAATATTTTAATTGTTTGTGTAGCACACTTTGAGGGTGTCACCACCCTTTAACAGACAGACGCACACTTGTCGCTGCTGCTTTAAGGATGCAGGTGCGGCTACAGCCCACACAATTCACAAAGACAGAAAAAAAAAGAACAATATTTTAATTGTTTGTGTAGCACACTTTGAGGGTGTCACCACCCTTTAACAGACAGACGCACGCTTGTCGCTGCTGCTTTGAGGATGCAGGTGGAATCTAGACGGGATTTGGAACCGAGGACACACTACCTCCATCAATTGTCTAAATCCCACTGCACTAATGTCGGATACCGGACGCACGTCTAACACCAACATAGCAGTCAAGGCCTCAGTTATACGTTTTGCTTCAGGATGACTGCTGTCGTACTTCATCCTCATCGCTAGGGACTGTTGGAGGGTCAATTGTTTAGTAAAAGTAGTGATGTTCCTACTTCCTCTCTGGGATGATGAACAACTCCCAGCAGCAGCAACAGCACTAGGAGGAAGAGGTTCTTGATCTTTCCCTATTTTATTTTTATCGGAGAAAGTTTGGTCCTCCATTTATGTTATATTGATATATATACGTGCGGCTAAAGCGCACAAAAACACAGAAAATATTATTTTATTTTTGCTGGAGAGTAGTGCACTTTGTGGGTTACACCACCCTTTAAGAAATGAGCCAGCCGGCTCTTTACTTATGGGACACAGGCGCACGCTTGGCGCTGCTCCTTTTTTGATGCATGTGCAGCCACAGTGCACACAATTCACAAACACAGAAAATAATTTTTTTTTTGGTTTGGACTGGAGTGTACTTTCGGGGGTTACAGCACCCTTAACGGTCAAGCCAGCCGGCCCTTTACTTATGACACAGGCGCACGCTTGGCACTACTTTGTTGATGCACGTGCGGCTACTGCGCACACAATTCACAAACACAGAAAATAATTTTTTTTTTGGTTTGGACTGGAGTGTACTTTCGGGGGTTACAGCACCCTTAACGGTCAAGCCAGCCGGCCCTTTACTTATGACACAGGCGCACGCTTGGCACTACTTTGTTGATGCACGTGCGGCTACTGCGCACACAATTCACAAACACAGAAAATAATTTTTTTTTGGTTTGGACTGGAGTGTACTTTCGGGGGTTACAGCACCCTTTAACGGTCAAGCCAGCCGGCCCTTTACTTATGACACAGGCGCACGCTTGGCACTACTTTGTTGATGCACGTGCGGCTACTGCGCACACAATTCACAAACACAGAAAAAAAATAGTTTTTTATTTTTTGGAACACTTTGAGAGTTACACCACCCTTTAACAGACAGACGCACGCTTGTCGCTGCTGCTTTAAGGATGCAGGTGCGGCTACAGCCCACACATTTCACAAAGACTGAAAAAAAAAGAACAATATTTTAATTGTTTGTGTAGAACACTTTGAGTCTGTCACCACCATTTAACAGACAGACGCACGCTTGTCGCTGCTGCTTTAAGGATGCAGGTGCGGCTACAGCCCACACATTTCACAAAGACCAAAAAAAAAAGAACAATATTTTAATTGTTTCTGTAGCACACTTTGAGGGTGTCACCACCCTTTAACAGACAGACGCACGCTTGTCGCTGCTGCTTTAAGGATGCAGGTGCGGCTACAGCCCACACAATTCACAAAGACAGAAAAAAGAACAATATTTTAATTGTTTGTGTAGCACACTTTGAGGGTGTCACCACCCTTTAACAGACAGACGCATGCTTGTCGCTGCTGCTTTAAGGATGCAGGTGCGGCTACAGCCCACACAATTCACAAAGACTGAAAAAAGAACAATATTTTAATTGTTTGTGTAGCACACTTTGAGGGTGTCACCACCCTTTAACAGACAGACGCACACTTGTCGCTGCTGCTTTAAGGATGCAGGTGCGGCTACAGCCCACACAATTCACAAAGACAGAAAAAAAAAGAACAATATTTTAATTGTTTGTGTAGCACACTTTGAGGGTGTCACCACCCTTTAACAGACAGACGCACGCTTGTCGCTGCTGCTTTGAGGATGCAGGTGGAATCTAGACGGGATTTGGAACCGAGGACACACTACCTCCATCAATTGTCTAAATCCCACTGCACTAATGTCGGATACCGGACGCACGTCTAACACCAACATAGCAGTCAAGGCCTCAGTTATACGTTTTGCTTCAGGATGACTGCTGTCGTACTTCATCCTCATCGCTAGGGACTGTTGGAGGGTCAATTGTTTAGTAAAAGTAGTGATGTTCCTACTTCCTCTCTGGGATGATGAACAACTCCCAGCAGCAGCAACAGCACTAGGAGGAAGAGGTTCTTGATCTTTCCCTATTTTATTTTTATCGGAGAAAGTTTGGTCCTCCATTTATGTTATATTGATATATATACGTGCGGCTAAAGCGCACAAAAACACAGAAAATATTATTTTATTTTTGCTGGAGAGTAGTGCACTTTGTGGGTTACACCACCCTTTAAGAAATGAGCCAGCCGGCTCTTTACTTATGGGACACAGGCGCACGCTTGGCGCTGCTCCTTTTTTGATGCATGTGCAGCCACAGTGCACACAATTCACAAACACAGAAAATAATTTTTTTTTTGGTTTGGACTGGAGTGTACTTTCGGGGGTTACAGCACCCTTAACGGTCAAGCCAGCCGGCCCTTTACTTATGACACAGGCGCACGCTTGGCACTACTTTGTTGATGCACGTGCGGCTACTGCGCACACAATTCACAAACACAGAAAATAATTTTTTTTTTGGTTTGGACTGGAGTGTACTTTCGGGGGTTACAGCACCCTTAACGGTCAAGCCAGCCGGCCCTTTACTTATGACACAGGCGCACGCTTGGCACTACTTTGTTGATGCACGTGCGGCTACTGCGCACACAATTCACAAACACAGAAAATAATTTTTTTTTGGTTTGGACTGGAGTGTACTTTCGGGGGTTACAGCACCCTTTAACGGTCAAGCCAGCCGGCCCTTTACTTATGACACAGGCGCACGCTTGGCACTACTTTGTTGATGCACGTGCGGCTACTGCGCACACAATTCACAAACACAGAAAATAATTTTTTTTTTGGTTTGGACTGGAGTGTACTTTCGGGGGTTACAGCACCCTTAACGGTCAAGCCAGCCGGCCCTTTACTTATGACACAGGCGCACGCTTGGCACTACTTTGTTGATGCACGTGCGGCTACTGCGCACACAATTCACAAACACAGAAAATAATTTTTTTTTTGGTTTGGACTGGAGTGTACTTTCGGGGGTTACAGCACCCTTAACGGTCAAGCCAGCCGGCCCTTTACTTATGACACAGGCGCACGCTTGGCACTACTTTGTTGATGCACGTGCGGCTACTGCGCACACAATTCACAAACACAGAAAATAATTTTTTTTTGGTTTGGACTGTAGTGTACTTTCGGGGGTTACAGCACCCTTTAACGGTCAAGCCAGCCGGCCCTTTACTTATGACACAGGCGCACGCTTGGCACTACTTTGTTGATGCACGTGCGGCTACTGCGCACACAATTCACAAACACAGAAAATAATTTTTTTTTAGGTTTGGACTGGAGTGTACTTTCGGGGGTTACAGCACCCTTAACGGTCAAGCCAGCTGGCCCTTTACTTATGACACAGGCGCACGCTTGGCACTACTTTGTTAATGCACGTGCGGCTACTGCGCACACAATTCACAAACACAGAAAATAATTTTTTTTTTGGTTTGGACTGGAGTGTACTTTGGGGGTTACAGCACCCTTTAACGGTCAAGCCAGCCGGCCCTTTACTTATGACACAGGCGCATGCTTGGCACTACTTTGTTGATGCACGTGCGGCTTCTGCGCACACAATTCACAAACACAGAAAATATTTTTTTTTTTGGTTTGGACTGGAGTGTACTTTCGGGGGTTACAGCACCCTTAACGGTCAAGCCAGCCGGCCCTTTACTTATGACACAGGCGCACGCTTGGCACTACTTTGTTGATGCACGTGCGGCTACTGCGCACACAATTCACAAACACAGAAAATAATTTTTTTTTTGGTTTGGACTGGAGTGTACTTTCGGGGGTTACAGCACCCTTAACGGTCAAGCCAGCCGGCCCTTTACTTATGACACAGGCGCACGCTTGGCACTACTTTGTTGATGCACGTGCGGCTACTGCGCACACAATTCACAAACACAGAAAATATTTTTTTTTTTGGTTTGGACTGGAGTGTACTTTCGGGGGTTACAGCACCCTTAACGGTCAAGCCAGCCGGCCCTTTACTTATGACACAGGCGCACGCTTGGCACTACTTTGTTGATGCATGTGCGGCTACTGCGCACACAATTCACAAACACAGAAAATAATTTTTTTTTGGTTTGGACTGGAGTGTACTTTCGGGGGTTACAGCAGCCTTTAACGGTCAAGCCAGCCGGCCCTTTACTTATGACACAGGCGCACGCTTGGCACTACTTTGTTGATGCACGTGAGGCTACTGCGCACACAATTCACAAACACAGAAAATATATTATTTTTTTAGCACTTGGGGGGAGCACCCCTGATGGACAGAGCACCCCCTGGACAACACTACAGCACTCCTTTAGGACTGGGACACTGCACAGGACTTTGGAGTGGACACAGCCCCTATGGAGAACTGACTGCACAACACAGTCCAGCCAGCCCCTATGGACTTTGAAGTAGTGGACACAGCCCCTATTAACAACAGCAGCACAGCACAACACAGCCAGCCCCTATGGACTTTGAAGTAGTGGACAACAGCAGCACTACACTACACTACACTACACAGCCCTAACTCCCACCCTCCCTCTTCACTGTCCACAGCCGAGTGAGAAAATGGCGCCGACGCGGGTACCTTATATAGGATCCAAAACCCGCGAGACTCGGAAGGCGGGATGATGACGTTTTGCCTCGATTTCAGATCCGAGTCAGGCGGGAAAAGTCGAGCCTGACTCGGATCGGACTCGGATCGGGGGGGCTCGGGGGGGTTCGGATTTCAGAAATCCGAACCCGCTCACCCCTAATAATAACCACTCTTTCATAAATGCGACCGTCCTGCCAAATTAATATAATACCTTGTAAAGTATACATAATGAATAGCAATATCTCCTCACAACCAATTCAAATAAAAACCTATTAGAGCTAATGATAGTTACAAACCCCCTGCTTCTGGTCACTATCAGCAGGTAGCCTCCTGTACCTTCTGCAATTGCTTTTTTTTCCCTAAAGCCACAGGAAAAACACTTACGCCAAATCAAAAGTAAGACTAAGGGCTCTATTTATTAACATTATTTTTACTAAAATAAAGTGTTTTCACACCCTTTTCACATTATTTTAGTTTCACCTGTAGTTACTATAGGGCAATTGGAGTAGAATTAGTAAAATTCTACTCCAACCCCCAGTATCACTTATTTTTAGTAAAGCAGATCGCATTTCCCATAATTGTAATGGGAAATGTGATCCGACCATAGTTACTAAAACTAAATTGTAAAAAAATATCGGGGAAAGCCCTGTGACAATAACGCCACCTGGAGGTGGCGTTATCCAGGGTCTTCCCCGGTTACCGGGCTCCCACTCTGCTCTAACGGGGAGAGCAGTGGCGGGAGCCGGTACCAGTAATCAGCTATGTGGTCTAAACAGACCGCAAGCCGATTACTGTAAAAAAATAAATAAAAAAAAATTGAAACTTTTTTTTTTTTACTTACCTGAATCCAGGGACCGGTGATCGGGCCTCCGGTGATGGCTCCTCTCTGGTCAGCTGGTCTCCCACAGTGCACTGCGGCCCAGTCATCAGGTGATCGGGCCCCAGTGCAGTATGGGAGATCACCTGATCGGGAAGCCTGGAGAAGATCACCGGAGGCCAGGAGTATGCAGGTAAGTGTAATGAAGGGAGAGGGGGGTCACGGGGGTCCATGATCGCAGGGGGCGGGGCTTAGCGTTAGTGGGGGGTAGCAGCGACGGTGGGTCGGCGCATGCGCTGGCTCTTAGTCGCGGTATTTTTTCCGAAAATACCGCGACTAGAGTGCGGATGGGATCCGCAGGGTCAGAGCTTTATCGCAAGCTCTGTCCCTGCAAGGGATTTATAGTAAATCCCTGTGATATTGCCTGAATTCGCAATGCGAATTCACTCGAGAATATCACACTACAATCCGCATTCAATATGCGGATTGTAGTAAATAGAGCCCTAAAACACTAGAGTTAAAAGAAACGGCAGCCATTTTACTGAAGCCAACATTCAATCAAACATAGAAAGACTGTAGACAAGGTGATATCGTTTATTTAAAGAAGGCACTACCTGGAAGGTTCCTAGAAGCTTTTTCTTCCTTACTGTTCTAACCCACAAAACCAGTGGTGTAGCCACTATGATTACACACTGGCTCATTGACTTATGGGCCCACCCAGGGTTTTTCAGACATGGGGAGAGTGGCCTTGTTCTGTCCGGTACAGGCTTATCATGGCCGGAGCTGGAATACTGTATATGGGGTTGCATTCTCCACAGGCACCAGCTGACATATACAGGGGTCTATTTACTAAGCAATGTTAGGAGACAGAGTGAAAAGTGATAAGAAAGTGATGAGGTGCCAGCCAATCAGCTCCCAACTGTCATTTTTCAAACACAGCCCGTGAGATGACAGTTGGGAGCTGATTGGCTGGCACCTTATCACTCTGTCTCCTAACACTGCTTAGTAAATAGACCCCATGATGTTCTATGGATTAGGCCACTATCAGTCAACTTGTGGCGCATAAACTGGCAACACGTGTGTTGATCCCTTCCTGGGCATATATGCGGAAACATTGTGTTTTGTAGACAAAGCTGAGGGGAAAGAAGCGAGAACCGGACGAGTTATGAACTCCTTATCTCAGCTTTAGCATTAATAGGCAGAGAAGGCTTGACCCCAGGTTATGACTGCAATTATAAGCTAATATTGGTTGAGGGAGGTGATAGCTGCACTGCAGATAACTTTCCCTGCCTCTTTGAAGTATGATCCAAGAGCAGTTAGAAGAACAAGCTGAGACAATGTAAGTTTTACTCCAGTTTTATAGAAAATGCCTAATGTATTATCTACCTCTTGGCAAGCCAAGAACGTACTGAGGCAATGAGAAGTATGCTTCGCAGATAAGACTTAATAATAGTGCCTCCGTTCATTTATATTCCAAGCCACCCAGGAAAATATTGATCTACCGCCGACTCCCCAAACAAAATAAATGGAAACAGAAGTGTGGAGATTGTCAACACAGAAAGAAATGCCGGACAATATACTGTACTTATACCCATCAGATACGCTCAGATATACAACGTCTCGTAAGAGGAAACGAGCAAGACGAGAGTTCAGTCTTACCCTCATGTAAATGTATCAAATAAATCACTCTGACATTTACAAAACAAAGGCTAAGGGCCGTATTCAATTTGGAGCGAAAAGCCGTTTTCGGCGAAACTTTTTCGCCGATGACGTCATTTTCGCCGATTTCATTTATCCCTGTATTCAATTTCAGCGTCTTTTCGCCGGCGCAATAACGCAATGCAATGTTGTAGGCAAAATTTTTTTGCCTATGAACACCCGGCGGAAAAAAGTGCAGATTTGGGGTGCAACATTGCACCCTTTGGACAAAAAGTGTAAAACACCCCACAAAGGACACCTCAAAAATGCACTTTGAAAAAATGGGCTAAAAAAATTAAGGTGGGGGTACAAATTCAAAAACTAGCGAAATAGCCTTTGGGGGGTTCTGGAAGAATGGGGGAGGTGTATTTTTAATTGCAGGTGTTTGACCAAGGTGCGTTTTTGGAGCTTATTATAACTTGACTTTAGCAACTTTAAAATATGCTAGCACCCATTATCATGTACCCCAAATTTGATAGGAATACTTATTTCCCCCCCAAAAAAGTTGCAAAATTTTATTTTTCACCACTTGCTGACAGACGCCTATTGACAGCATTCAAAGACCCCAAATACCTTCAGCAGGGCTAATTGGGGGTACCCATAGTGAACCCCCATGTCAGAGCATCTTTTGGGGGGTGTCAGGCTGCTATCCCCAAAAAAGACAGCACTTTTCGCCAGTTTGAGTTTCGCCGTGTCCCATTTATGCCGATTTGAAATTGAATACGGGGATACACAGGGACGCACGCAATACTTTTTCACACAGAAAACTGTGAATACGGCGAAAAGTCCACCCTCAGACTTTTCGCTCCAAATTGAATACGGGCCTTAGATGGTTAAAAATATAACATGGACAGGTGAGCAAAGTTTTGCACCCATCGAGTTTAGCGCAGAAGAGGCATTTTTACAGAGGTGCGAAGAACCGGCGATACAATCTTCACAGTTCTGTAGTTGTAATTTAGTGTTTGGGGTAACACAAGAAACACTTAACATTTTGATGCCAAATGCTAAAGGTTGTGAATATTTTACAGAAAAGTCTTAAACATTTGGCGCTTTCCTACTAACGTTGTGATTTGAGGGCGTAAGAGACTGTGCGGTTATAATGATGCTAATTTTTGGTCAATGACCTATGCGTCAGACCTCTTCTTGGCAGTGGCAGGGAGGTGGCCATTCAGATGAACGAAGATGATCCGTGTCACAGGCGTGCCGTAGGCGCGTCACTAAAGAGGTTGCGTTCACGGGGCCTGATTCAGAGTCGCTCGTAAGTGGCCGCTCGTTTGCTATGAGCGATGTTCGCACAACTGCGCTTGCATATGGTTGCGTTCACGTGGCCTGATTCAGAGCCGCTCGTAAGTGGCCGCTCGTTTGCTATGAGCGATGTTCGCACAACTGTGCATGCGTATGGGTCGTAATGCGCATGCGCAAACCAGTCATTGCGGTCGGAAATCGTGCGCTCGCAAAACAGTGAGGGGCTGCTAATTTGATTGACAGAATGTACCGTTTGTGGGTGGCAACAGAGGAAGGTGCTTGAAAACGGGGGAGTGGAGATCCGAACGCAGGCGTGCCTAACGGTCAAAAGGGCGTTTAATGGGAGTGCATAGTTATTAAAGTTGCGTCATCGACCACGTCACTTGGTTGTCTTTTAGCCTGAACTGCTCGCAGTGATTGCGGTAGAAAAAAGCTACCACAAGCATTGCGAGCAGTTCAGATGCCTTTCGATGTACCCGATTAATCTAATAAATACCGGAGATGACGTGATGCGAACGGCAAAGGGGCGTCTTTACAAAATAGCGAGCGCATTTTTCGTTCGCTCGCTCAGATATAGAGGCATCAACAAACCACAAAGAGCGAGCGCTCAATTAAATATCCGGCCCATTTTTTGGAACGACCGTACGCAAATAGCGTCCGGCTCTGAATCAGGCCCATGGACGCTTAATCACTCACATTGGAGACTATACTCTTCAGGGTGTGCAGTCCAGGAATCTTTCCTATATACTCCATTTAATGTGCTTTATTGCACACCAGAAGGAAAGGAGATGCCTCCAGCCTGGACTAGCACCCCTCTCATATTGGTCTATAGCATGGAGTCTGGTATTGTATATGCACACTAGTAATAGGTACAATTTTAGGTAAGTCCTACAAGTTATATACTGTAGTGTAACTTTGGGTAGATTTTTGGGGTGTGGGTCCCATGGATTGCTTTGGTTGGTCTGCTCCAGGGCATCGCACTATAACACATTCTTTCTTTTTTGCACTATTTTAACACTTTACTGTTTATTTTTATTATAGTTGTATTTTCACCTTTCTATGCAGCCATAGCTGCTCTTACCTTTCTTCCTTCACATTTCACTTTTCTCATTATAGCGATGCCCTGGGGTGGCTCAGCTGCGCCGATTTAGGGGTGTCCTGCGCTATGGATTTGAACCCTAGTATGTTAGGGACCTACCCTACAGAGGTTACCTGGATATGGTGGGTAGGCCCATAACCTTGGCCATGATTATGCTAAAAACTTCTATTGATTGCAACATTTTATTGCACAATGTATTTATATATATAATCAGTAATTTGGTCTCTAGTGAACACAAGCATGATTAAATGACACCTGTCTGGACATGGGATCACGCACCCTAGGACCTTAAATTGGCCACTCACCTGCTGTGATTGCCTCCTGTGCCTAGGACTGGGCTGACTCTTTGCTTGTGGATCTTATACCTGCCCATGGACTACCCTTCTGTCTGCTATATTAGTTTTTGTGAATTCCCTGTGGTTGGAGCCAGCTCTGTTTACCTACATTTTTGCCTGTGTTACCTTTTTGGATTCCCTGTGTACCAGTCTGGCTCCATTTACCAGTACTTTCTTACCGTGCTACTCTATGGATTCTAGTTTCCATCTTTGTAATTACTGAAAAAGAAACTGAAACAATCTGTAATTTTAATTCCAATTTTTTTTTTAAAAAGTGCGCACTGAACTGAAGAGAGCAAAACATTTGCATAGATAGAAAAAATATATATATATTCTCCCCAGAGCAATTCCTCAAGCACATTAGTTCCGTTTCTAAAGACGATGAGCTCAGAATTAGAAATGTTTAATCTTAGGAAGCGTTGGATCGTACAGATGTAGATGGCAGACAGGTGGTTGGGCTGGTGGGAAGGGAACGATGGAGAGTGGTCAGAGGAGGAACAGTAGAGGTGCACTTAGAGGTGCTAGAGGCATCTGATTGAGCATATGAATTTGCAGAGAGACAGGAGATAAAGAGACATAAGTGTAGAGGGTCAATAATAGAGGATTGGGAATCCAGACAGACAGAGGAACATGTGGGCAAGAGTCAGTAGTAGCCACTTGTGACACTGAAGAATCAAGAGGAGGCAAGACAGGAGAAGACAGTGAGGTGAAGGTCAAAGCAATGGTGAGGGACCATGAAAAGGGAGAAAATGAACCAGCTATTACAGGATTGCTGGGATGCAGAGCAGAACCAGCTATTACAGGATTGCTGGGATGCAGAGCAGAACCAGCTATTACAGGATTGCTGGGATGCAGAGCAGAACCAGCTATTACAGGATTGCTGGGATAAGCAGCACCAGTTATTGCAAGGACACTGGGATGAGCAGTACAGCTATTGCAGGAACACTGGGATAAGCAGTACCAGCTATTGCAAGAACACTGGGATAAGCAGTACCAGCTATTGCAAGAACACTGGGATGAGCAGTACAGCTATTGCAGGAACACTGGGATGAGCCAGGGAGTGCTGGAGATGGTTACTGCTAGACCCTATATATAGAGGAGAGTGCGCTGCTAGCGGCAGTCTGTCGTTCCCCCTCCAGGGTCCACATCACTACTTACCAGCGCTGGGAAGCGAGAGCGCTCGGGCAGTGATTGTGGTGGCCAGTATGGGGCTGTCCTTCGGAGTGGCAGCGGAGCCGCCAGTGTGCTTGTAGCAGCGACTGACAGCACCAATAGTGGAGGGTGATCAGCGTTAGCCCACAGAGTCGGCAGCAACGGAGGAAGCCAGTGCCATAAGCGGTAACCCGGCAGCTGACAGGAGGGCGGAGCAGAAGCTGAATCTACAACCTCCGGGGCGCACAGTGTGGGTGCTGATGGCTACCAGCAGGCAGCTTGAAGGTGGAGCCTCCAGGAGCTGAGTGGGCAGCAGCGCTGTGCTCACAGGCAGCGAGTACAGTTATCCCATCAGAGCCACCCTATTACATGGCAGCCACTCTAACTCCCAAGGAGCATCAGTCTATAGTAAGCTAGGATAGCTTAAATCAGGGATGGGTGACCTCAGGCCCGGGGGCCGTATAAGACCCCCCGGAATTATTTGGTCTGGCCCCAGAGATTTTTTCTCTGCTAGATTTTTTCCTCATCTGGCTAGCAGATTGTCTAGCATGGCACCCTGCAGCCAGAATCTATGCAGCAGTGCCACCTGGAGCGTCCTTAGGACGCTTCAGACAATCACACCGCTTGCAGTAATCACCGGCAATTGTTGCCCCGCCCCTATGTGACATCACACGGAGGGGGAGTGGCCTGCAACGGGCCCACGAATAGTGTTATATATATCAAAATGGCCCTTGGCAGAAGAAGGTTCCCCACCCCTGGCTTAAATGATACCTTGCTACCAAATAGGGTAGAAGAGACTGCATGTACATTAAATAAGTTATAAGGCTCACATGCTTAAGGAAGAGCCCACAAAGACTAATTATAATTGAGGCCAGATTAGCGTCTCTGACAAGCAGCGCCCATAATAAATATTTATACAGCCACGTCTTTACTAACAAGAGCTTCCAGCTAGAAGAAAGCAACAGCATAACCTTTCACTGCAAGAAAGTTATTGATAATAGCTATCCTTATTGGACAGAAACAAGGGCCCTCATTCAGAGCCGTACGCTCTGAGCAGAGCGCACGCTCTGAATGAGGGCCGCCCTCCATAAAAATGGAGCGTCCTCCTGGACGCTCGTATAGCTGTGGGTCACCACCCAAAACCTATACGAGCGTGCAGTTTGATGGCCGCGATGGTCGTGACCATCGCGACCATTGAAACTGCGAGCCGGAGCCTGCGGTTGAGGTTTTCAACCGCAAGCCCCGGAGTGATTTTGGCTGTATCAGAGCCAAAATCACTCCCACTGACATCACTAGTGATGTCAGTGGGCTGGCTTCTGATGGGAGGCGTTCCCGTGGGAACGCCCCCGTCAGGGAGGCACGCCCCCGGCACGCCCACCAAAGGGGGCGTGCTGTCAATCAACATCGACAGCACGCCCCCTTTGATCAGACACAACGAGCGAAGGACTTTCCTTTGCTCGTCGCGTCTGGCGCATGCGCACGACGGAGCTCCCTCCGTCGTGTGCATGCTCAGTGCAGACCATCGATCCACTTGCGAGCGGACAGCCGCTTGCGAGTGGGTCTGAATCAGGGCCAAGGTGTCTAATGGCCCCCATGCACGGTGTGATTCAAAGTTGGTAAGATGTTTTGTACGATTGCCCTTGAAATTCTTCATACGATGTGGGGAAATCAGGTGTACGATTGATCGTTACCATCATAGGAACAGATGCATAGAAGTGTATCACATCGTACTCAAAAGATCGTAGACGGGGACGCGCATCGGGATCGCAGATCACACAAAACAACACCTATTTTCATACGATTGGTCTGTACAACCCGTCGAAACTGTCCATATCGGGTAAAAAATCGTACCGTGTATGGGCACCAGAAGCTAACTGTTCATCACAGCAAGGGAACTAGTAGTGCATTGAAGCAGGCTTACAGCCTTGATCTTTGGCTTTTGCGGAAGTAACTCCACAAGGAAATACTATTGTTGACATTGTACTGTAATTGTAAACTTGTGGACATTGTAGTAATTCACTAAAGAATTACTAGGAAAGCACTATACGTGAGTGTACTTGCATTACTGGACTTTAAAACCATATAGCAATTCACTGAACTATAAGCAGCGAAGATATACAAGGACAGGATTGCACATTAACTGATCAGCTGAGAGCTGACTTTTAGGATTACACTCAGGAAACTTTCAGTGTAGTAACTAAAGTAGCAGCTTTACTTTTGGACTAATTACATACTGCAGATCACCATTACCCATGTATAATATATGTTGAAGTTTGTATATATGTATTTGTATAATATATGAAGCAATGATATTCGTTAACCCTTTGTGTACCAACTGATATAGTAAAATTCTACTCCAAACCCTAATTATCACATATTTTTAGCAAGCAGATCGTATTTCCTATAATTGTAATGGGAAATGTGATCTGCTCAGATTTACTAAAGATATAGGGCTCTATTTACTACAATCCGCATTGGTAATGCAGATTGTAGTGTGATATTACCGAGTGAATTCGCATTGCGAATCCCTGCAAGGGATTTACTACAAATCCCTTGCAGGGACAGAGCTTGCGATAAAGCTCTGTCCCTGCTAATCCCCTTCGGAGCCTTATCACGGTATTTTCGCAAAGAATACCGTGATTAAGTGCCCGCGCATGCACCGACCGGTCGCCGCTGCTACCCCCCCTCCGGCGCAAAGCCCCGCCTCCCGGCGCTAAGCCCCGCCCCTGCGATCGTACATTTTTATTTTTTTTTAGCAGTGAATCAGCTTGTGGTCTGTTTAGACCACACAGCTGATTACTGGGACCAGCTCCGGGCTCCGCTCTCCCCGAGTAGGAGCCCGGTAACCGGGGGAAACCCTGGATAACGCCACCTCCAGGTGGCGTTATTATCACAGGGCTTTCCCCGGTATTTATTTACAATTTATTTTTAGTAACTTTGGTCGGATCACATTTCCCATTACAATTATGGGAAATGCGATCTGATTACTAAAAATAAGTGATAATTAGGGGTTGGAGTAGAATTTTACGAATTCTACTCCAATTGCCCTTTAATAACTATAGGTGATACTAACATAATGTGAAAAGGGTGTGAAAACACAAAACAGCCTTTTTCACTTTATTTTAGTAAAATAATGTTCATAAATAGAGCCCTAAGGGCCTGATCCAAAGGTTACTGTTGGCGGGCGCGTATTGGAACCAAGCATATGCAACTACAGGCAATTCAGTTTAGTGCGCAAACTGAACGCATCTCCGCCTGTGACTGAAGGGGAGCTGTAGAAGGACATTGTAATGTATTATGCGCTCAGTGATGGCGTGATGACAGAGTGACGTGCTGCGCAGGGTTGCCTGGGAGTATCAGTATGTCCGTTATTTGACGCTGATGGTGATGACGAGTATCAAACCGTGCGCACGGGTGCGCTAACTCTGCATACAGACGAAAATATGCGCATTTAGTTCCGTGCACGCAATGCGGGAGCCAGTACATTTGACTTGCGTTCACCACATCAGTGAAGGCTCTGATTGAAGGATGACAGCAATGCATATTGTTGGGCCAGCTTAATGCCAGGCTAAACCTGACAAGCTGTCCTGCTGTGAGTGAGGCTTCATTGTGACTGGTTCCCAGCATTTTGTGTAAGGTACGGTAATGTAGTTATTCCTGCCACAGCACTGATTTTGTACTGAATGGGTTTTGTGTAATGGCTTCATTGGGCTAATAATGGCTGCAGAAGAACGGCAGAGCGCCTGAAGATATGTCCGCTTCAGAATTAGCCCCATTGTGCCCTGCAGTGCCATTCAATAGGCTTACTGTCGTTAAAAAAATCTTCAAGCAGGCTCTCACGCCACACTACCTCATCAAAGCCTTCCAGCTGTCACCCTAAGCCGCTGCACCATGCTCCTTCCTCCCTGTCTACCCGACCTGTTTGTCCCATTAGACTGTAAGCTCTCACGAGCAGGGCCCTCTACCCTCTTGTGCTTCTCCTTACTTATACTTTCATGAACTCCTCACTCCCCACTAGGGCACCTAACACTTGGTTGCTTACGTCCTGTTGCTTAATTCAGTGTTATGATCGCTATTGCAGCAATGTATATAAATCATGTCCTTGTCCTGCGCTGTATTGTACTGTAAGTCACTGGTTCCTTGTTCACTTATTTATGTACTTTGTAAGGCGCTGCGGAACACTTGTGGCGCCATATAAATAAAGGATAATAACAATAATAAAAATAAAAAATGTTGACAGGGAAAACCGCTTCCCCAATGATCAAAGGACCCGATTCAGACCCAGACGCTATGCTGCGCTCGCTCGCATTGAGTGATTTTTCGCAATCTGAGTCATATGAGTCGCAATGTGCTTGCGCGAACCAGTCATTGCGATGGGAAAGCGCTCGCCTGTAGCCCGCAGTTGGGCCGCTATTTTCAGTGACAGATAGTTCCATTTGTGGGTGGTAACAGGGGAAGGTGCTTGTAAACAGGGGTGTGGATGTGCGAACGCAGGCGTGCGTGACCGTCAGAACGGCGCTTAATGGGTGTGCATAATTAGCAAAGTAGCGTCATTACACACGTGACTGGGTTGTATTTTAGCCTGAACTGCTCGCAATGTTGTGGTGGGAAAAGGCTACCACAAGCGCTGCGAGCAGCTCCGATGGCTCTCGATGTTCCCGATTAATCCTACAACTGCCGGAGATGACGTGTGTTGCGAGGGGCAAAGGGGCGTCTTTATACAGGTGCGAGCGCATAGTGCGGCCGCTCGCTATTACTTAGTGGGCGACTTTACGCGATGCAGTGCGAGCACATGATTTAAATAGCCGGCCCCTTTTAGCTAGCGAGCGGACGCAAATAGCGACCAGGTCTGAATCAGGCCCAAAGTTTTAAAATAAATGATTTAACAATAGAGTTATGATCGTTATTATAAAGGCTTACACATACCATTTCATATATTAAGCACAATCCAGCAATATTCTGCTCATCCATTTCTCTTTTTTCAATCTCACAGAGAATCACTGGTCACATAACGTCCAGCTCCGTTAGTCACTAAATAGGGATGAGAAAATAAACTTCTCCCCGTTATAGTCACTGAGGGGTTATTTTGGGGACAGGACTGTGGAGAAATATGTGCCTCTGATTTTCGTGAAGCGGCTCTACCTGTGATTTTGCGGCATCTCGTGTTGGAATTTTATTAACCTAATTGCTTCTATGGGAAAATCCCAGTGTAATAAAATCTATTTTTATATAAATACAGCGTGTTTTCTCTGGCTGCACATTTTTAAACCCAGCTAAATGTTAGGTCTCGCCTAATGCTGGTGCGGTGAGGACTGTGTGTGGGATGTGTTGAATGGAGAAACCACATTAGGAATCTGAGAAACATCCCGGGAACACAAACCTGCTTACTGGACCAGTGAGAGTGGATCTAATATTCATGTGTGCTCCAGCCTATCAGTTCATTAGGGGCCATCACCTTACAAATATTCATCAGCTCTAATGAATATTAATCAGGCAATGGCTCAGTGATGTCACTAGTGACTGGTTACGGTCCTGGCTACCTCACAGGCGGCACCCTGGTTCAGCACACAAAATGGATGACAGGTCCACAGTTTGTGGTTCTTTTGGATGCTGAGATTAGAAGCACACTAATTACCAAACAAGCTTGTGTTGTGCTCAGCAACCCTAATGTAGATTATGGGGCACTATGATCACTAGTTAAGCCCTTGACTGAGATTGGATGCAACTAGAATGCCGTCTGCCGGAACCCCGGCACTGAAATCCTGATCCCCAAGAGAACACCAGCGACGGAATACCAACATGACCAGGTATGCCAATGTCGGAATCCCAGCAGATGGCATCCCGATCGTAAGGAGACTAGTGAAAGGAAAGTATCAGCCACAGGGGGAGGGTTAGGTTTAAGAACCCCAGGGAGACTTAGGGTTAGGCTGCAGGAGGGGGGAGGTTAGGGTTAGGCTCTAGACAGGTGGGGTTAGGTTCAGGCACCACCGGGGGGAGGTTAGGGTTCGGCACTAAGGGGGGAGGGATAGGGTGTAGGTACTTACCGGTAGGGTTAGGGTGTGGGGTTGGGCAGGTTAGTATGAGGGTGCAGGAAAGAATGGTTAGGGGGTAAATAGGACAGGGGAACATTGCTCACCATTCCCATCGGGTTGAACCATCGGGTTGCCACTGTCAGTGTATTAAGAGCCGGCATCTCCTCCATCAATATTTCTTACTGATTCCACTGAGAGGTGCCCCAGTACTTTTTTAGGGCATGCCCAACTGGGGACGTGGGCACACCCTGTTGTGCATTTCAGAGATGCAAGGTCACGGGCTCTGTGGTGGGGACATGGCCTCACTTTATTGGCAGAGTATCTGGGACCCCGGATAGGCGCAGACCTGGGTACTTCATACCGGCCCACCCTGTCTGGGCTGTTATATTACATGTGTGCAATGTGGGGAAAAAAATGCTTCCACAAAGAATAACTTGTCCTGTAAAAAGAAATTGGGGCCTGCTAAACAGTTGGATTTACCAAGCTCCAGAATTTCAGACATTCCAGAGCTTGGCCCCGGCCCCCTATGGGCTACTTTAACGCAGATGTTTTTGCTATCACTTTGCTTTCGGTTCTCTTTTTGTCAGTCCCCCCGCTCACACATGCGCAGACCGACAGCCGTGCTTGCATAGTATGTGTGCTGGGCCTGGAACACGGGCGCTAAGTGATAACGTTAGCTATCACTGCTTCCAGCCCTTCGTCCAGACAGAGCTTTTTGTAAGTTCCAAACCTTCATACATGCATTCCAATTCTGCATTACGAAGTGGTTATAATTATCAGGGTTGATGGTAAATAAGACCCTACATGCATTAACCCAGTCACAAAGGGAATGGGATTGAAATGCCGGCGGGGTTCAAATCCTGACAGTGGAAGCCCGACAGAAGAAGAATCTGAAGCCGGGTGGTAAGTATCCTAACCCAACCCTGTCCCCCCCTAACCCTAACCCTACCAGGAGGTTGCCTAACCCTAACCTCCCCCCAGTGGTGCCTAACCCTAACCCCCCTCTCCCCTCCCCCCCCCTAACCCTAACCATCCCCTGGGGGTTTCCTAACCCTAAGTCCCCCAAGGGGATGACTAAATCTAAACCTCCCCCCCCATGGCTAACACTTACCTGGGTACGGTCTCTTACGATCGGGATGCCGGCTGTCAAGATTCCGATGCCGGTATCTAGATCAAAAGAGAGATAGCGGCGCTGGCATTTTGCCCAGTGGTGAGATGCAGGCGTCGGTATATCGATGCCTGGCATCTCGTCCACCGGGATATTGACTACATCCCGTCACAAAGAGATCCTTACTAATGTGGCACCTTTGTGCTGTGTTCCTTGGATCAATGTGCGTGGAACATCACTTGGTGCAGATAACGGCCACCCCCGGGGAGACTCGCCTATTCTTCCAGGTGGCCGGGGGAGAGTAGGCAAGTACGATTTGATTTGGGTGTAGTAGGTATTACCGCCGGATGAATGGCCGGCGGTTCAGATCCTGATAGCGGCAGCCCGGCAAGGGTGAAAATCCCGATCGTCCCTAAGGTATCGCTAACCTAAGTCAACCCCCTAACCCTAACCCTCTCTTAGGGGTGCCTAACCTTAACCTCCCCCCCAAGTGCCTAACCCTAATCCCCCCTCTAAGTGCCTAAACCTAACCCCCCCTTCCCCGCTGCCTAAGCCTGTCCCCCGGGGGGTGCCTAATCCTAACCCCCCTTCCCCTAGCTTAAACCTAACCCTCCCAGGGGGGTACCTAACCCTAAGTCCCCCCTTGAGCCCTAAACCTAACCCTCCCCTCCCGCGGCTGCCCGTGCACGGCGCACGGCTTCCCTTCATTCGATATGCCGGGCGTCGGTCTTCCGGCGTCTGGTTAATGACAGGCGTCGAGTTTTCGACGCCTGTTATTAGTACCATGCCGGGATTAGAAGGTCTGGAAGCTGGCGGTCGACATTTAGACCATCGGCTTCCAACCTACATCCATTTGATTTTACTTTTAAGTGAGAATAGGCTACTCTTTAAAGCTTAGTGGGCAGGATGCAACAAAGGTAGAAATGTGGTCAAACCCCGAAAATGCGGGTTTGACCGCATTTCTCATATGCACCAAGCCCTGGAGTGCATCGCTTGGATGCGTTCAGTGGCAAACGCAGGATTTTGGAAGGGGGGTTTCCAAATAATTAGTTACAGACCCAATGACAAAAACGTCTAACCAGAATAAGCCTGCAACATACACCTACCATCGCCCATGCATGCAGGCTAACATAGTCGATATGGACCACGTTAACCTGTTTACTATAGGGACCAGCGATCAACAGTAGTGGGGGGGGGGGGGGTTACTGCATGTGCTGTATGCTCGATCCAGCACATGCAGAATGGTCAGACAACGATCTTCTGATCGTTGTCTGAGACAAGCAACAATACCCCCAGCATTAATAGTGCACAATCAAAATAACCCCTCCCCCTTAGCTTGCACACTACACAATAAACATATACACATAAACACACACATTGACAGAGACAGATACACACACACAGGTACACACACACCACAGCGCTCACCTAAAAAACATGAATGCAGAGTCAAAATACATACAGCAGTGATAATATTTATAAGATTATGCCAGCTCAGCTGTCTGCTGTATGTTATTCCCGGGGGGTGGGGGGATGGGAGGATAATAATTGGCATAATTTATTAAATATTATCTCCCCACCCTCCGGGAATAACATACAGCAGACAGCTGAGCTGGCATAATGTAATAAATATTATCCTCCCCCCCTTCACCCCCCCCCCACCGCAAATACATAGTCGAAATGCAATGGTATCATTTTAATACATATTATTCCCCTGCCCTGCCACCCGCCCCTCCCCCACCCCATACACACAAAGCAGAATGGTATAATTTAAGGATTCACCCCCCGCCGCCGCCCGCAAGACTCCCGGCATAGAGCAGTCTGAGTCATACAGTATTATCCCCCCGGGCGGCACCCGGCCACCTACGTCAATAGTTCTTGCGGCTCACCTCCAGAACTACACAGCGTTGGCAGTGTCCCGGCAGCAGCAGCGTTTTCATGATCCGCCTGGGCTATGGGAATTGACTGGGAGGGGCTTGCGCGCTGCAGCTCACCCTACAGCCAGCCCAGGCAGTCTCAGCGTGCGTGCAAAAAAAAAATATATATTTATTTTGTTCAGCTCTGCTCGCTGGGTCGGGCAGGGGGGGTTTCTAGGTACTCGGAAACCCCCCCTGCGTGCGCAGGTGGCGTTACCCTATAGAAGACTATGGGCTTCTGTCGGGAGCTAAAGCCGGCATGCATGCGAAGGGTTGCGGTGTGTCATGCATCCCGCCCAATATCATTTTGTGCTTTAGAGGAGATTCCCCTGTAAGTCAATCTCAACACTTCAAATACCTCCAACAGCCAAATGCCGACTTTAAAGTGTTTTCTAAAGCGTGATTGTTGAGATATAATCCACTTGTTCTCTATCAGTAACAGTCAGTCAATACAATGCGGAGCAGTCTAATAACTTCCTCGCCGCGTCAGTGGTGTGAAGAGAGATAAGACATTTCACTGGTCTGTCCTGCCGATAGTTTGCACTGTGCGCAGACAGAATTTATGCCAATAGCTGAGCGGAACAATTACATGAGAATTATTCATGTTGTCTTAGAAAAACTGCAACACGTATGGAAAGTCTTTCAGTAACATCTGCTGATATGTCAAATCTCGGCGTGCAAGTACAGTTACAGTATGCATGCCACATATCATTCCATTCCATTGCCTGGAGCCATGACTTTTATTAGTGGAATGGCTGAATTTCTCAGCAGGTCGAGTGGCAGACATACTGTATTCCCCGGGGTCGCCAAAGCAATGTTGACAGCAAAGATCCAACAGCGTCATATAACACAAACTTTCAAACAATGTTGATAAGTTTCTGCGTGTTGTAAAAAATTATTCCCGGGAGCGCTCATCCCCATTTGCTTGGCCTGGAAAGAGGTCTGGGGAAGAGGTATGCAGTCGGGAAGGCGGTGGACCTAATCCCGACAGCCGGCTTTCCGACTGCTTAATCCTGGCGAGGGTTAAATGACAGGTGTCTAAATCTAGACGCCTGTCATTTTATGTACGCTGGGAGACCGGCGCCCGACATCCCGATCGAAGGGACGCCGGGCGCCGAGCGCGGACAGCTGTGCGGGAGGGGAGGGTTAGGTTTAGGGTTCCCGGGGGGGGGCCTTAGGGTTAGGCACCCCCCGGGAGGTTTGGTTTAGGCTAGGGGAAGGGGGAGGTATGGTTAGGAACCCCCCTGGGGATTTAGGATGAGGCGGCGGGGAAGGGAGGGTTAGGTTTAGGCACTTAGAGGGGGGATTATGGTTAGGATCTGGGGGGAAGGTTAGGATTAGGCACTCCTAAGGGAGGGTTAGAGGAGGGAATTAGGTTAGTGAATATTTACCTTAGGGACGATCGGGATTTTCACCCATGTCAGGCAGACGCTGTCGAGATTCCAACCGCCGGACAGGCGTTCGGCCGTAAATCATACCAATTCCGGGGAAGATCGGCCTCACTTTCCTCAGGATTACAATTAAAGTTTGGTTTAATTGGGAACTTTCAGTAGATCGCAGCAAGGAATCTTATCTGCTATGTACATAACTAACCTACAGGCAAGTTACCTACACAGTACAATAGACTGCGGTAGAGATGTTGTTTTGCTCCATTTCCTAGTGTTGGAAATGATGTGTGTACAGGTGTTTATATTGCAGAGTTATGTAGGTACACCCCGGATGACTCACACTATAGACAGCCCAGTTACTTAACCAGTGGCGTTGGTTTATTGATAAACAACAGGTACAGCCGTACTCACTGTTACAGTACATGTACACTGGTAATGGAGTGGAGCTGGAGCGCAACGAGGTTCTATACAGCTCACCAGCTGGTTAGTGTATGTTGCTTGCAGGTAGTGGTGCAGGGTGCAGTTCTATGATGACTGCAATCACATGTGCAGGAGCACATCAGGTGAGAGAAGATACATCCCTGCATACTCTGGATCCTAGTGCTCAGCATGTATGCACAGTGAGAAGACTTTCTAACACAAATATATTATCAGCTGCTGGTATGTCCAGTGTCAAAACTTGCTCTGCATATCAACTTACAGGTTTTCTACAGAAGTTGTTTATTTAAAGATTACATCTCTGGACAATCTGTAACTTTTACACTCATGGCAATAGCCAAGTATGATGCACTCTTCTGACTTTGAGTCTGGCTTTCATCTTTTCTCTTTTGGTATATGCACTTAGGCCATACTTCCAAAGGTTCTGAGATGTCTTACACTTGGTTTTCTTTTTGACCATGCTTCAATAGGTGTTATGTCCTTTAGGGCAACTGTACGAGAACTGTTCTTGAGATAAACTGCTGTGGACACGGCTTATTCAAAAAAACTGCATGTCTGGGCCTGCATTCTTTAGCATGCATCATGCTCTCTCTACTAGTGTATGGTTTACTTGTTCACTGACACCATTTTGGTGAGGAGTATAGGCAATAGTCAATTTATGCTCTATTCCATGCTTTCTTAAGAATTGTTCCACATCTCTGTTGAGATAATGGCCCTCATTCAGAGCCGGACGTTCTGAGCAGAGCGCTCGCTCTGAATGAGGGCCGTCCTCCATAAAAATGGAGCGTCCTCCTGGACGCTCGTATAGCTGTGGGTCACCACCCACAGCACATACGAGCGTGCAGGATGATGGCCGCGATGGTCTTGACCATCGCGACCATCGCCAGTGCAACCAGAAGCCTTTGGTCGGGGTTTTCGACCACAAGCCCTGGAGTGATTTTGGCTCTGTCAGAGCCAAAATCACTCCCACTGACATCACTAGTGATGTCAGTGGGGCCGGCTTCTGACGGTAGGCATTCCCTTGGGAATGCCTCCATCTGGCAGGCACGCCCCCTGCACGCCCACCAAAGGGGGCGTGCTGTCAATCAACATCGACAGCACGCCCCCTTTGATCAGACACAACGAGCGAAGGAAAGTCCTTCGCTCGTCGCATCTGGCGCATGCGCATGACGGAGCTCCCTCCGTCGTGCGCATGCGCAGTGCACACCATCGACCCACTTGCGAGCGGACAGCCGCTTGCGAGTGGGTCTGAATGAGGCCCAATGTCCACTGTAATCAGTCTTCAGTCTGTGACATGTTTGATTTTCAGCAAAGTTTCTTGTAATCTGCAATCAGATTTCTTTCTGAGGAAGTACACGTGTGTCATCCTGGTGAAGCGTCACAAAGTATCTGTATCCACTCATAGGACCTCAGTCAGACCCGGTCGCAAGCGCTGCATGCCTGCAACGGGGTCGATGTTTTGGTCCTGTGCAGTGCAGCGGCCGCACTGCATGTGCGCAAGCCCCGCGTTGATTGATATCTTGGCCCATTTTGTAGGTGGGGTGGGGGGGTGGCTACACAAATGGAGGCGTTCCTGATAGAACGCTTGCCGTTTTGTGGGCGGCCACTCTGACATCAGCAGTGATGTCAGTGGGGAGCTTCCTGCTTGATCAGAGGCTTGCAGTTGCCAAGACCCAACCTTAGGATCTCGTCGCAAGCCCCAATGGTCGCGATGGTCTTGACTATCGCGGCCATCACCCTGGTCGGTCGCTAAGCTGTGGGTGGTAACCCACAGCTTAGCTAGCGACCAGGAGGCCGCACTAAAAAAAAGAAGCGGCCGCCCTCATTCAGAGAGAGCGATCACTTCTTGTGACCGCCTCTGAATGAGAGACATAGACTTTTCTTCTTCTATTGGTCCACACACATCTGAATGTACTATTTCAAGTGGTTTTCTATCTCTGCTTGCTTGTTTCTCTGCGTTAGTCTCTAACATTCCTGTGACCATCCAACTCTGTAGCTTTTCAACACTATCACATTCAAGGTGACTTAATTGTTGTCATCATTGCAGAAAAAATGCTGTGCATCAAGCTGACATTTTGTGTCTATAGCTATGACAGCCCCTTTTCTGTTTCTCACCATGAAGTTTCCCTTAGCAAAGTGAACTATGTGGTCTCTATTTTCTAGAACACTTATGGCTATAATATTTGTTCTCATTTCTGGTGCATAAAGCCCATCTTGGATCTCCGACTTTTGTTCTCTTCCAATAACTGAGCTTTAATTTTCCCAACTTTAGTAGTTGAAAGGATTGATTTGCCAATTCCTTTGATAGTGATAAGGTCACATTTGTTTAAATGTCGCAAGCAGCCGCACTATGAATACTGTGCGAGGCGAACGCCGGGCGAACATTCGCTGAATCTCCGCCTACCTCCTGTCCATCATTCTGGGATTAGTCCGGATTGGCTCCTACATAGGTGCAAACGCTGCTCCGATGCCGGTGATAGAGATTCCTTGTTTCTGGTTCTGGCATTGTCTCCAGTCATCCAGTCGAGCTCCAGTTCTCCTGTCCACTGTGTATTGTTTTTCTGCCATTTGTGTCATCCAGGCAGCACAGTTCACATATCATCTACCTGCCGCTTGTGTCATCTAGGCGGCACGGTCCACATATCTGTCCTCTGCCGTTTGTGTCTTCTCCATGTCCAGAGTACGCAGCCCATCAGCTGCTTGTGTCAACTCGGCGGCACAGGCCGCACTACAGCGTCCTCAGGACCTCATTCGGAGCCGCTCGCAAAATGCGAGCACTCGCTCTGAATGAGAGTGCCCACTTCTATGTCCAGAGCCGGCCTCCTGGCTGCTCGCTAGGCTCTGGGTGACCACCCACAGCTTTGGCAAGCGGCCAGGTCGATGGTCACGATGGTCAAGACCATCACGACCATCGGGGATTGCGACGAGCCCTTGTGGTAGGGTCTCATTTACCGCAAGCCCCAGTGAGCTTTTGGCTCTATTAGAGCCGGAAGCTCACCACTGACATCACAAGTTATGTCAGTGGGGCCGCCCCCAAACATCAGGCGTTCTGTCGGGAATGCCTCCTTTTGGCCAGCCACCCCCCACCCCACCTACAAAATGGTGCAAGCTGTCGATCACCATTGACAGCTGCCCCTTATGTAGTGAGCCCCAGAGCGAGAGAATTTCTCTCTCACTCCGGGGCTTGTGCACGTGCAGTGCAGCCAATCTGTGTACACAGGGCCTCAACATCGACCCGCTTGCGAGTGCATTGGCACTTGCGAGCGGGTCTGAATGAGACCCTCAGTACGCAATCTTGCGTACCAATGCCAGTGTCTTCATTACAGCACTTATCTTCATCTACCACATTATGCCAAGTTACTCCAGCCCTCAAGGCTGCTGCATGACCCAAAGGCCACTTCATATCCTTCGGCCCATCGGCCACAGCAAGCCAATGCATACCAGCCCTCAAGGCTGCTGCACGGCCCACAGGCTGCTTTTCATCTTACGGCCCTTGCGCACGCACAGTGTGGCTGCTGCGCATGCGCAGGGCTAACCATCGACCCGGTTGCGAGCGCATCGGCGCTTGCGACCGGGTCTGAATGAGACCCTAAATCCTTCCTTACCTATGGACTCATTGGAACCGGCGGCCTGATTCAGACCCTGCATACAAGACGCAGTGCCCATGCTCGAACTAGTCTGTGCGATCTGGAAGCGTTGTTACCCTGTACAGAGACGCCCTGCAAACATGAGTGACAGGTCGTGCTGTTTGAGGGTGGTGACATGGGGTGGTCGATGGTAAAGGGGGGATGTTGGTGCGAACGCAGGATGTTGTGCGTTTGAATGCCATGCGTTTGAATGCCATTTTAGGGGTGTGTATAATTAAGACGCAGAGTCAGCGTACACGTCACATGACTGAATTACACACAGCAGCACTCGCAGTGCTTGCGGTAGGGTATAGTCAGCCTCAAGTGCTGCGTATGGGTCCGATGTTACTCGATGTTACAGACTGCTTCATACTCTTCCTGGAGCTGACGTATGTTACTAAGGGAAAGTGGGCGTCTAAATACACACCGTGATCGCACGGCAAGACATAGTGGGCGTGCAAGTGTCTGGCTAGCGATTGCGGGATTTGCATACTTTGGCTGCTGACGGCTGTGTGTGAACGCATCCTAGCGAACGGGTCTGATTCAGGCCACAGGTACCAAGCAGAAATGGGTCTGCACAGGGGAGCTGTCTCATGTTTCTTACATCATAAAATGGTGGCTCACCCAGCACGTGGAAAAAAGATTTTCTTCAGCGTTACTCAACAATCACAGGCCGTCTGCTATGAAAAGTTGCCATAATAAAATATTTATGTTTTATCTCCAATTTCCTCTTTACATTTGTCTGAGCCATCTTCCACAACTGATGTGCTGAAATGAAATGATATTTAAAAGTCAGCGTTAAAATGGTGAAGAAGAGCAGGCGCTGTCAGGGCTGAAAGGCTCCATGCTCATCGTGTCACAGGAAGACGCATGAGCCTGGGGGAGGACGAGCGCTGGGCTTTGTTATCCCAGTTGCCAAATCTGTGACCTGCAAAATACGCATTACCAAATAACTCTTGGCATCTCCACGCAGCAAGAGAGACTTTCATTTACTGAAGTCTAGAAAATGATTAATTAAGGTGGAAGGGAATAGAAACAAATAATCTTTCTACTAATTTATAACAGCAAAATACAAATACTATACACAGCCAGCAAGTTTTACTCCCCTGGGAAACATCCTTAACATATGTATTACTGTGATGGTAAATAAAATCCTATCTGGTCTTCTTCATTGGTAGACACAAGAGATGAGTAAGATACAATTCTTTGGTGGGATTCCTCCTATGATGGCTAATGCCATGGGGCACCCTACATATCATGTACAGCAGTGTTATATATAAGTGATGTCCTCTGATAGCTAATACCATGGGGCACCCTACAAATCATCTACAGCAGTGTTATATATAATTACTGTCCTCTGATAGCTAATGCCATGGGGCACCCTACATATCATGTACAGCAGTGTTATATATAATTACTGTCCTCTGATAGCTAATGCCATGGGGCACCCTACATATTATGTACAGCAGTGTTATAAAAGTGCTGTCCTCTTATAGCTAATACCATGGGGCACCCTACATATCATGTACAGCAGTGTTATATATAATTACTGTCCTCTGATAGCTAATGCCATGGGGCACCCTACATATCATGTACAGCAGTGTTATATATAATTACTGTCCTCTGATAGCTAATGCCATGGGGCACCCTACATATCATGCACAGCAGTGTTATATAAGTGCTGTCCTCTTATAGCTAATACCATGGGGCAGCCTACATATCATGTACAGCAGTGTTATATATAATTACTGTCCTCTGATAGCTAATGCCATGGGGCACCCTACAAATCATCTACAGCAGTGTTATATATAATTACTGTCCTCTGATAGCTAATGCCATGGGGCACCCTACATATCATGCACAGCAGTGTTATATAAGTGCTGTCCTCTTATAGCTAATACCATGGGGCACCCTACATATCATGTACACAGGGTTATATATAATTACTGTTCTCTGATAGCTAATGCCATGGGGCACCCTGCATATTATGTACAGCAGTGTTATATATAAGTGCTGTCCTCTGATAGCTAATGCCATGGGGCACCCTGCATATTATGTACAGCAGTGTTATATATAAGTACTGTCCTCTAATAGCTAATGTCATGGGGCACCCTACATATTATGTACAGCAGTGTTATATATAATTACTGTCCTCTGATAGCTAATGCCATGGGGCACCCTACATATTATGTACAGCAGTGTTTTATAAGTGCTGTCCTCTTATAGCTAGTACCATGGGGCAGCCTAAATATCATGTACAGCAGTGTTATATATAATTACTGTCCGCTGATAGATAATGCCATGGGGCACCCTACATATCATGTACAGCAGTGTTATATATAATTACTGTCCTCTGATAGATAATGCCATGGGGCACCCTACATATCATGTACAGCAGTGTTATATATAAGTACTGTCCTCTGATAGCTAATGCCATGGGGCACCCTACATATCATGTACAGCAGTGTTATATAAGTGTTGTCCTCTGATAGCTAATACCATGGGGCAGCCTAAATATCATGTACAGCAGTGTTATATATAATTACTGTCCTCTGATAGCTAATGCCATGGGACACCCTACATATCATGTACAGCAGTGTTATATATAAGTACTGTCCTCTGATAGCTAACGCCATGGGGCAGCCTACATATCATATACAGCAGTGTTATATATAAGTACTGTCCCCTGATAGCTAATGCCATGGGGCAGACTACATATCATGTACAACAATGTTATATAAGTACTGTCCTCTAATAGCTAATGCCATGGGGCAGCCTACATATCATATACAGCAATGTTATAAGGGAATCGGTATGAATTACCTCCTTGAAATACCGACGCCGGAAGGCCGGCACATGAAAATCCCGACTGAGGTGAGTAAGACCCCTAACCCTCCCCTCTCCCCCCCGTAAGCCTATCCATCCCTTAGGGGTGCCTAATCCTAACCTCCCCCCAGGGGTGCCTAAACCTAACCCCCTCGCTCCGCACCTTAAACCTAACCCTGACGCAATCCCCCCCTTCCCCTAGCCTAACCCTAAACTTAACCCTTCCCCTCACGACTATGAGAATTCGGTATGCCGGGAGTCGGGATTTCGGCATGGGGCTTATGATAGGCGTCGGTATTTAGACACCTATCATTAGTCCCATGCTGCCGAGATTTCACTGTCAGGAATCCGGCGGTCGGACGCCGGGGCTCTTGTGCGCATGCGTGACTTTTAGCATATTCCCATTATTTACTGATGTGCAAAGTTCCAGCTCAGACTGTCACAGTAGCTTAATGTAGATGGGTGACCAAGTGAAAACCGAGGGGTTAAGAGCAAATTGAAGGTGGACAGGAGAGTGGTGGCATTAATCTGCCCCTTCTACAACACAGTGGTAAAAAAGTTAAACAGATATAAAAACAGAGGACCTCATTCAGAGTCTCTTGCTAGCGCTGTGCGCTCCCAAGCGGCCCGATGATTTGCACGCTTCATTCTGCAAGTGCACAAACTAGTCTGTGCGATCGCAGGCCGCTCGCTCACCCAGCAAAGACAACCCAGTGTAAAGAGTGACAGGAGAGTCCGTTTGTGGGTGGTAACAGGGGCAGGACACTAATAACGGGGGAGTGGAGGTGCGAACGCCGTTTCAAAGGCGTGCATAATTAACACGCAGCGTCATAGTACACATCACATGCCTGTTTTTTACACTAAAGTCCTCGCAGTTCTTGCGGTAGGGTAAGGCAACCACAATCGCTGCGATCGCTTCCGATTGTCCTCGATGTACCAATGTTTTAATACACTTCCTGGAGATGACGTGTGCTGGTGGGCGGCTCTGCCTGTGCGATGTTGCGTACGCTGGCTGCTCGCTAAGACATGGTGGGCGTGCTTAAGCCTTGGCGAGCGATCGCTTCCCGTGGCATCACTTTGAAAAATTTGCATATGCTGGATGCGAGCGATCGCATCTAGCGAGAGACTCTGAATGAGGTCCTGAGTCCACAGCTCTGAATTCACATTTCAGCCTCCAAAACAGCTGAAAACACCCATCATGTATGGAGCTGTAAATAAACAAACCCAGTTATGTTCACACTGCTGAACTGACCAGCCAGCAGCTCTCACAGGCTCTCTCAGTGCGCCCCACATCAGCCCGAAATAGCTCAGCCCCCCCGGTGAGGACGGTTTGTTTAGGAAGTTTCTGAATATATAATTGAAATAATGATTAATGAGCATGGTCTGCAGTACAGATAATATCTAATTCTCTGCAATCCTAAAATCCATAGTACAGTATATATTGGAAGCATTTACCCCATTACACTGAAACATTTCCTATGCTACAAGACACAGTATAGATTTTGTTACAGAATTAGATGTTGGTACAACCACGTTTGTGAGAAACTTTGCTCAGAATCAGGGCTGGCGCAATGTGCTCAACCGGGCCTGGCCACAGGGAGGCGCCAGGCTGGAGAGGTGCTACCACTGCCCACTCCATTTTGTTACCATCAGGCGCCCGGAAGCTCCTTCCCTGCAGCAGGAGGCTGTAGCTCACTCCTGAGCTCTGCCTTTTGGCTTCCGTTGCTAATTGATTGCGGCGGGGCTTATCGTGGATATTTTTCAGGACTTGATGTGTCCCGAAAAATAATCCATAATAAGTGCCGTTCTTTTTTTCACCTAAATGGCGAAAACACATAGGTCCGCCAGCTTATCGTGGATCCTATGTGTTTTCGGGAGAAATTTCCTGTTATTTCGATCAATGGGAAAAATCTGCAAAAAATGGAGATAATCAGAGAAAAATCCCCGTTTTTCGCTGATCGCGGCTAATTGGATACCCCCCTATGCATGTGCAAGGGGAGAGTACCGGGGCGGGATATTTTGGAGCCCGCTCTCAAAAAATCCAACATGACCCCTTTCCACCAGGTATAAAATGCTCTGCTCCTGGACTTCCCACTTAGGGCCATATTCAATTAGAAGCGAAAAGTCCGTTTGAGCGATACTTTGATGACGTAATTTTCGCCAATTTCATTTATCCCCGTATTCAATTAGTCCGACTTTTCGCCGGTGCGAAAAGTCAATACATCGGCTTAGCTCCTTCCATCCGCCAGTAAAACAAGTGCAGTTATGCAAAAAAAAGATGCTATAAAACATTAAGGGGTCTATGTACTAAGCAGTGATATGAGACAGAGTGAAAAGTGATAAGTCAGTGATAAGGTACCAGCCAATCAGCTCCCAACTGCCATCTCACAGACTATGTTTGAAAAATGACAGTTGGGAACTGACTGGCTGGCACCTTATCACTTTCTTATCACTTTTCACTCTGTCTCTTATTACTGCTTAGTACATAGATCCCATAGTCATCCATTCAGTCTGGTCCTAGATGCTAGTCACTGGGCAATACAGGTGGAGACATAGAGGTCTATTTATTAATCAATTCTGGCCTTAAAATATGCGGAAGCTGCTGATTCTGTATGTGGAGACTTTAGAATCCCAATATAGTATCAATTAGGAAAGCAGATATCTCCTGTTTTCCATCCTCCGGCCCCCACAGAAGACGTTCCCAGAGTTTTCTCTGCGGACAGTATTTAACATATTCAGATGGCGGTACCCCGTTATTCATAATGGGGCACCCTGCTGGATAGGGATCTTGTGTTCCCTCTCCTGTGGGCTGCAGGAGGACCCAAAGCGCATTGCGAGGTTTTCTGGCTGCGCATGCGTGTACGCAAAAGCCGCGAGAGTTCTGTAGGTTACAACTTCCTGATTTATATTAAGACATTTATTGCTGCACTATACAATGATAAGAATTGTTATTATTCGGGCGCAGAAAGCATGTTTTAATAAATTAGGCTGGGTATGATGGATAGTCAACATTTCATCTTCTGTAATATTGTGTCAAAATAAAATAAAGTACATTAATTAATTAATTCAGTTTAAGGATCTGTATATTATATACTGTATCTTCTTTTAATTCACATTTCTTGGGCATCTGATAACTTTTTACGAAAAACATTGATTTTATTTTTAGCGTTCTGTCTGGGCTTTTTAGCCATATTTGTGCATCATCAAGAGGTGTTATTTTATTGTCTAAGGATAGGATATACTGGCGCAAATGTAATAGGTGCCGATTTGCTGGTCCTGGCGCGATTACAGCAAAATAGCCCCCAGATTTAAAACGGCAATTCGTTTAAAGGCAAAATCAAGTCTAGCGGATATTGCCGTAATTGCGTCGGGACCAGCAAATCGGAGCCTGCTACATATGGGCCATAGTAACTCTCCGAATACAAATGTGCACAATATATAAAGCGCATTAGTGTTGTATCCCCGGCAATATGAAAATCTCTGTCTGTTGGTTTAATTGCACAGCTGAAAAAGCACAGACCAACGTTACAAAGAAAATTGTGTGTAGAGACTGGGAGGTGAGCGAAAGTGTTCGCAAAATAAGGCCGTCTCATCGGTGTATCTCTGATTGTGACTGCATTACCAATCGCACATCCACAGCCTCGGGGGCCATGTTTGGAAGTAGGTGATAAGTAGAGATTTGCACCGACCCCCGTGTTTTGGTTTTGGATCTGGATCTCCCCTGGTTTTGGATCAAAACCTCACCTCTGTGTTTTGTTTTCATGTTTTGGTTTTGGATCTGGATTTTTTCTTAAAAAATAAAAAAAAAGCTAAAATCACATATAATGGGCCTTTTTTTGGTCCTACAGTATTAATAACCTCAATAACATTTATTTCCACTCATTTCCGGTCAATTTTGACCACCTCATAGCTCACAATATTGATTTTTTTTCATCTAGTTATACGGCCAATAGGTTGCATCCAGCTTGCTGGCTCAAAACTGATTGATATAATTCTTAATAGAGTTGAGGACTGTGCAAAGATGATGGTTGGGATACCCTTGAGGATTGAAGAATTGATAGTTGATAGCTGGTGCAGCCCCTGGCTGTAAAATCGATAATAAATTAATTAAAAAAACAATTCATTGGTGCAGCCCATGGCTGTAAAATTGATAATAAATTAAATACAAAACAATTCATTGGGTGCAGCCCCTGGCTGAATAATTAATAACAAGAAATTCATTGGTGCAGCCCCTGGCTGTAAAATTTATAGTAAATTAATTCAAAAACAATTAATTGGGTGCAGCCCCTGGCTGATTAATTAATAAAAAGAAATTCATTGGTGCAGCTCCTGGCTGTTAAATTGCTAATAAATTGATTAAAAAAAATTCATTGGGTGCAGCCCCTGGCTGTAAAATTGATAATAAAGTAATTAAAAAACAATTCATTGGGTGCAGCCCTTGGCTGAATAATTAATAAAAAGGGTGGGCAACTTAAGTAATGCAAAGCCAGTATGTGTATGGGACTCCAAATTGCCTCTTTTTCCTGCCAGTACTGAAAGGGACTGTCTGACATGCCTATTAGGATGTTATCTCTGAAATAGTCCTCCACCATTCTGTGAATGGAGACCGTATCACACATAGTCATGGTACAAGACATGTCACTAGTAGGCAGTTCTCTCAGGCCCGACCAGATGTAATTTTTTGGTGAACGATCTGCATGACCAGCAGGCATTCTGTAAGGAAAATTGAGTCTTTTCCTGGCAGCTGCAGAAACTGAAGGAGGAGATGATGGTGTTTCACGTGCGGCTGCAGCTGACAAATTTTTTACCAACATCTGTTTGCACAGTTTTAGATTTGGGTCTGTTGGAAAAAACTCACAAGGTAGGACTTAAACCTAGGATCCAGAATGGTCGCCAAAATATATTTTTCAGATTTCAATAGATTGACGACTCTTGGATCCTGGTGAAGTGAATCAAGGGCTTGATCCACCAGTCCAACAAACTTTGCGCAATCGCTCCGTATCAGCTCCTCCTTCAGTTTCTCCAGCTGTTTTTGCAAAAGTCTTATGAGGGAAATGACCTGACTCAAGCTGGCAGTGTCTGAACTAACTTCACGTGTGGCAAGTTCAAAGAGTTTGAGAACCTTGCACAACATGGAAATTATTCTCCACTGCGCTTGAGTAAGGTGCATTCCCCCTCCACGGCCTATGTCATAGGCCATTGTATAGCCCTGGATGGCCTTTTGCTGTTCCTCCATCCGCTGAAGCATATAGAGGGTAGAATTCCACCGAGTTACTACCTCTTGCTTCAGCTGATGGAAGGGCAAATTTAACTGTACCTGCTGGTCATGCAATCTTCGACAAGCATTTGCCGAATGTCTAAAATGTCCGGATATTTTGCGGGCCATGGAGAACATCTCCTGCATGACCCTGTCATTTTTAAAAAAATGTTGCACCACCAAATTAATTGTGTGAGTAAAACATGGGATGTGTTGGAATTCGCCCACATGTAATGCTCTCACAATATTGGTGGCATTGTCCGAAATCACAAATCCCGAGGGGAGTCCAAGTGGGGTAAGCCATTTAGCAATGATTTCCCTGAGTTTTTCTAAAAGGTTCTCAGTGGTATGCCTCTTAGTGAAACCAGTTATACAAAGAGTAGCCTGCCTCTGTATCAGCTGTGTTTTGGTAGATGTTTCTGCTGCTGTTGCTGTTGTAGGTAATACACCTGAGGAATCACGGATAGGAGTGGAGTCAATCATGCTTTGAATACAAACATTGGATGCAGCAGGACTACTCCCGATGACAAATGAGGATGATGCAGGTGTTGGTGTTGGAGGTCGAAGGTGCTTGGATCTCACAGAGAGGGAGCAGGTAGGTGACACTGGACTTGTTACAATTTGAGTTTTGGAACTTGGCGACGTACACTTTGATATTTGATGAATGCGATCCAAGTGACGTAACAAGGAGGCGGTTCCTAGATGGTTTAGGTCCCTCCCTCTACTCACTCTTGCTAAGCAACGGTTACATATGGCTTGACAACTGTTGTCCGGATTGGGGTGGAAATAATTCCACACGTGAAAAGTAGATTTTTTTGTTTTTTGCCCCGGCATGACAACAATGGGCTTTTTCAATCCATGAGCAACAGCTGTTCCCTTACTTACACAAAGGACATCTTCAGCATCAACATTCTCAACACCAACATCTTCATCATCAACATCCGCATCATCCTTAGCGCCTTCAACTACCAAAATATCCTCCTCCTCCATATGCAATTCCACAGAATCATCCTCAATGACTATGTCTGCAAGATGTTGACTGCCCTTCCCCACATTTACAGAGGGCACACAAATATTGGAACTTGGAGGATCCTCCAGTACACTAGTATTTAGGTCTGGCTCACACATGGCAACCGCGGACACACTTGCATTGGCATATTGCCAATTTTTTGTTTATCTAAAGGCAAATTTCCTTTAAAAATTTTTTTTAACTTCAGTAAAAGTACCTTTACCATATCGATGTCATGACTTAAGCCCTGGGGCATGGGCTTTCATAGAGGATGAGGAACTTGACAGCCTTGCACTGCTGGCAGCAGCTACAACATGTGGTTCTTGGCCTTGCTCTCCTGTCAGGTGACAGCCCTCTATATTTTCTGCAGTCTTCAAGCAGTGTCACAAGCACCAATAGTGTCGCCAAGGTGCGGTTACAAAATTCACACACATGCAGTCGTGCACACACACAAAAATATTAGACAAAAAAAAGACAATTGATTTTTATTTTTTTTCAGCTCGAGAACTTGAGCCCAGAGCAACGATTGATCACGACTGGAGTCTGGTAGCACTAGGTTGCAACTTGTGCTGCTGGCTGGATCTTGTGTGGTTAAGCCTAACACGCACGTACACACACAGACAGTAAAAGAACAAAAAACAGACAATTGTTTTTAATTTTTTTTCAGCTCCAGAACTTGGGCCCAGAGCACCGATTGATCACGACTGGAGTTGGGCAGCACTAGGTTGCGTTGCCGACTTGCTAGATGTTGTGCGGCTAAGCCTAACATGCACAGACACACAGACAATTTTTAGAAAAAAAAGACAATTGATTTTATTTGTTTTTCAGCTCCAGAACTTGTGCCCAGAGCATGACTGGAGTTGGGCAGCACTAGGTTGCAACTTGTGCTGCTGGCTGGATCTTGTGCAGATAAGCCTATCTCGCACGCACACACACAGACAGTAAAAGATCAAAAAAAAGACAAGTGATTTTTATTTTTTTTCAGCTCCACAACTTGGGCCCAGAGCACCGATTGATCATGTCTGGAGTCAGGTAGCACTAGGTTGCGTTGCCGACTTGCTAGATCTTGTGCGGCTAAGCCTAACACGCACAGACACACAGACAATTATTAGAAAAAAAAGACAATTGATTTTTATTTTTTTTCAGCTCCAGAACTTGAGCCCAGAGCAACGATTGATCACGACTGGAGTCTGGTAGCACTAGGTTGCAACTTGTGCTGCTGGCTGGATCTTGTGTGGTTAAGCCTAACACGCACGTACACACACAGACAGTAAAAGAACAAAAAACAGACAATTGTTTTTAATTTTTTTTCAGCTCCAGAACTTGGGCCCAGAGCACCGATTGATCACGACTGGAGTTGGGCAGCACTAGGTTGCGTTGCCGACTTGCTAGATGTTGTGCGGCTAAGCCTAACATGCACAGACACACAGACAATTTTTAGAAAAAAAAGACAATTGATTTTATTTGTTTTTCAGCTCCAGAACTTGTGCCCAGAGCATGACTGGAGTTGGGCAGCACTAGGTTGCAACTTGTGCTGCTGGCTGGATCTTGTGCAGATAAGCCTATCTCGCACGCACACACACAGACAGTAAAAGATCAAAAAAAAGACAAGTGATTTTTATTTTTTTTCAGCTCCACAACTTGGGCCCAGAGCACCGATTGATCATGTCTGGAGTCAGGTAGCACTAGGTTGCGTTGCCGACTTGCTAGATCTTGTGCGGCTAAGCCTAACACGCACAGACACACAGACAATTATTAGAAAAAAAAGACAATTGATTTTTATTTTTTTTCAGCTCCAGAACTTGGGCCCAGAGCACCGATTGATCACGACTGGAGTCGGGCAGCACTAGGTTGCAACTTGCGTTGCTGACTGGATCTTGTGCGGTTAAGCCTAACACGCACGCACACACAGAAAAATATTACACAAAAATAATTTTTATTTACTATATTTTTGAGTACAGAACTTGGGTCCAGAATGGATCAGCACCACCAGCCCAGGACACAGCAGACAGCACCAGCCCAGAATGGATCAGCAGCACCTGCCCAGGACACAGCAGAAAGCACAGCACCAAACAACACCAGTAACTCTCCCAGCCCTACACTAACCACCCTCCCTGTTCAGTCTCCACAGCCGGAGTGAAATGGCGTCTGCCGCGTGGTCCCTATATACTACATTACTACATTGATCATAGAGACGTAAGCTCATGTACCGCAAGATCTCCGACTCTATGGTTTTGCCTCAGTTTTGAGATCCGAGTCCGGCGGGAAACCCCAAGCCTACTTGGATCCGGCTCAGATCTGCAAAATTCCGGTGGGCTCGGATCTCTGAAATCTGAACATTCCACAGAGACCGAAAGTGGGTGTCCCAGCCCTCGCACTCTCTGTTCGCATACTGATATATAAGGGGAAGGCTGAAATTAGCATTTGCATATTTCTGCAACCGCTGTTGAAACACCGGCGCCATCATCACGACCGCCGGGATAACGAAGGTAAGTATCTTAGTGTGTTAGTGGGGATTAGGTTTAGGCACTAGGGGGTGGGTTAGGGTTAGGCACTAGGGGGAGGGTTAGGCACCAGGGAGGGGAGGTTAGGTCCAGGCACTAAGAGGTATGTTTAGAGTTAGGCACCAAAGACGGGGGGATAGGGTAGAGAGAGAGGAAGGATTATCATACCGACGGTATGTTAACCCTTTTGAAATTCCGGCATCGGATTTCTATTTCTAACAGCCGGGATCCCGAGCGCCGGCATCTCATACCGATTCCACACCACCTGCATGAAGGAGGCCCCCAGTGACAGCACCTATTTTCTTCACACTTTGCTCACACTCACGTCATAACCTGACTACGCACTGCATGTACCTTGTTGGCGGCTGCCTTAGGAGACTAGACGCATAACTAGAGAAGTGCTCACACTCCCGTGTTTTGGTTCTAAATCATCGTCTGGTTTTGGCAAAACCGCCCTCAAGTGCTTTCGTTCGGTTTTGGATATCCTTAAAATTGATAAAAACAGCTAAAATCCAGTAACGGGACTGTTTTTGTTCCTACAGTATTATTAACATCAATAACATTAATTTCTCGCCATTTTCAGTTAATTTTGACCACCTCACAGCAAGTGACGAGGGAGTTAAATGCAATCCAAAATACACAAGATCTGGTTTTACATCTGAGTTACCAACTTGAGAGAAGAACCAAGGGCCTGATTCAGACCCACTCGCGAGCGGCTGTCCGCTCGCAAGTGGGTCGATGTTATGGACTGAGCATGCGCACGACGGAGGGAGCTCCGTCGTGCGCATGCGCCAGACGCGACGAGCGAAGGAAAGTCCTTCGCTCGTTGTGTCCGATCAAAGGGGGCGTGCTGTCAATGTTGATTGACAGCACGCCCCCTTTGGTGGGCGTGCCGGGGGCGTGCCTCCCTGACGGGGGCGTTCCCACGGGAACGCCTCCCGTCAGAAGCCGGCCCACTGACATCACTAGTGATGTCAGTGGGAGTGATTTTGGCTTTGATAGAGCCAAAATCACTCCGGAGCTTGCGGTTGAAAACCTCAACCGCAGGCTCCGGCTCGCAAATTCGATGGTCGCGATGGTCTCGACCATCGCGACCATCACAATGCACGCTCGTATAGCCTGTGGGTGGTGACCCACAGCTATACGAGCGTCCAGGAGGACGCTCTATGAAAATGGAGCCCGGCCCTCATTCAGAGCGTGCGCTCTGCTCAGAGCGTACGGCTCTGAATGAGGGCCCAAGTTCAGGTGTGTTCGGTTTTCAGCAACACAAACACACACAGTGGTGATTTGGAGGGAGGGGGCCATGGAGACATACACACTGGTGACTGGGAGAGAAGGCCATGGAGACCTATACACTGGTGACTGGGAGAGAAGACCATGGAGACCTACACACTGGTGACTGGGAGCGAAGGAGCCATGGAGACATACACACTGGTGACTGGGAGAGAAGGCCATGGAGAACTATACACTGGTGACTGGGAGAGAAGGCCATGGAGACCTACACACTGGTGACTGGGGTGGCATGGAGACATACACACTGGTGACTGGGGGTGGCATAGTGTCATACATACTGGTGATTGGGGGTGGAATGGAGACATACACACTGGTCACCAGGAAGAGGGGGTCATGGAGACATACACTGGGGAGAGAGGGTCATGGAGATCTACCCACTGGTGACTGGGGGTGTCATGGAGACCTACCCACTGGTGACTGGGGGAGGCATGGAGACCTACACACAGGTGACTGGGGGACATGGAGACCTACACCCAGGTGACTAGGAAAGGGGGCCATGGAGACCTACACACTGGTGACTGGGGGCCATGGAGACATACACACTGTGGGACTGGTGGTGGCAAGGAGACACACACTGGTGACTGGGGAGAGGGGGCCATGGAGACTTAAACACTGGTGACTGGGGGTGGCATGGAGACCTACCTGCTGGTGACTGGGGAGAGGGGGCCATGGAGACCTACACACTGGTGACTGGGGAGGGGGCCATAGAGACCTACATACTAGTGACTGGGAGAGGCATGGAGACCTACACACTGGTGACTGGGGGAGGCATGGACACATACACACTGGTGACTGGAGAAAGGGTGCCATGGAGACCTACACACTGGTGACTAGGGAGAGAGGGCCATGGAGACATATACACTGGTGACTGGGAAAAGGGGCCATGGAGACCTACACACTGGTGACTGGGGAGAGGGGGCCATGGAGACCTATACACTGGTGACTGGGGGTGGCATGGACACATACACACTGGTGACTGGAGAAAGGGTGCCATGAAGACCTACACACTGGTGTCTGGGGAGAGGGGGCCATGGAGACCTACACACTGGTGACTGGGAGTGGCATGGACACATACACACTGGTGACTGGGGAAAGGGGGCCATGGAGACCTACACACTGGTGATGGGAGAGGGGGCCATGGAGACCTACACACTGGTGACTGGGGGTGGTATAGAGACATACACACTGGTGATGGGAGAGGGGGCCATGGAGACCTACACACTGGTGACAGGAGAGGGGCCATGGAGACCTACACACTGGTGACTAGGGAGAGAGGGCCATGGAGACCTACACACTGGTGACTGGGGGTGGCATAGAGACATACACACTGGTGATGGGAGAGGGGGCCATGGAGACCGACACACTCTGGTGATGGGAGAGGGGCCATGGAGACCTACACACTGGTGATTGGGAGTGGCATGGACACATACACACTGGTGACTAGGGAGATAGGGCCATGGACACATACACACTGGTGACTGGAAAAGGGGGCCATGGAGACCTACACACTGGTGACTGGGGAGAGGGGGCCATGGAGACCTACACACTGGTGACTGGGGAGAGAGGGCCATGGACACATACACACTGGTGACTGGGGAGGGGGCCATGGAGACCTACACACTGGTGACTGGGGAGAGAGGGCTATGGACACCTACACACTGGTGACTGGGGAGAAGGGCCATGGAGACGTACACACTGGTGACTAGGGAGAGAGGGCCATGGAGACCTACACACTGGTGACTGGGGGTGGCATAGAGATATACACACTGGTGATGGGAGAGGGGGCCATGGAGACCTACACACTGGTGATGGGAGAGGGGGCCATGGAGACCTATACACTGGTGACTGGGGAGAGGGGGCCATGGAGACCTACACACTGGTGACTGGGGAGAGAGGGCCGTGGACACATACACACTGGTGACTGGGGAGAGGGGCCATGGAGACCTACACACTGGTGACTAGGGAGAGAGGGCCATGGAGACCTACACACTGGTGACTGGGGGTGGCATAGAGACATACACACTGGTGATGGGAGAGGGGGCAATGGAGACCTACACACTGGTGATGGGAGAGGGGGCCATATAGACCTATACACTGGTGACTGGGGAGAGGGGCCATGGAGACCTACACACTGGTGACTGGGGAGAGGGGGCCATGGAGACCTACACACTGGTGACTGGGGAGAGAGGGCCATGGACACATACACACTGGTGACTGCGGAGAGGGGCCATGGAGACCTACACACTGGTGACTGGGGAGAGAGGGCCATGGACACATACACACTGGTGACGGGAGAGGGGCCATGGAGACCTACACACTGGTGATTGGGAGTGGCATGGACACATACACACTGGTGACTAGGGAGAGAGGGCCATGGACACATACACACTGGTGACTGGAAAAGGGGGCCATGGAGACCTACACACTGGTGACTGGGGAGATGGGGCCATGGAGACCTACACACTGGTGACTGGGGAGAGAGGGCCATGGAGACCTACACACTGGTGACTGGGGAGAGGGGGCCATGGAGACCTACACACTGGTGACTGGGAAGAGAGGGCCATGGACACATACACACTGGTGACTGGGGAGAGGGCCATGGACACATACACACTGGTGACTGGGGAGAGGGGGCCATGGAGACCTACACACTGGTGACTGGGGAGAGGGGGCCATGGAGACCTACACACTGGTTACTGGGGAGAGAGGGCCATGGACACATACACACTGGTGACTGGGGAGAGGGGCCATGGAGACCTACACACTGGTGATTGGGGGAGGCATGGACACATACACACTGTTGAAGGAAAGGAAGCAGGGAATGGGCAGAGGTGCCCAGACAGAACCTGAGCTCAGAGGGGAGGAGGAGCACAGAATTGGTCAAGAGGAATCACAGTGTCTTCCTCTTACTGTATGTAGAAGAGCGTAGCTAGCTGTGGGTCCTGAATGGATGAGCCCCATCATTTTCTGCTGTCCCGCCGTCCTGGGGCTATAGTTGATTGTCAGGATACATCACTGTGCCGACACCCTCCCCCAACTCCTCATGTCCCTGCCTGGAAGAAACAATGTCAGCCTGGCTCAGCGGGTGATCCCCCTACTACCCACGCCTGCCAACAGTGCCCCTCCTGGCAAAAATTATAATTGTTAAATAAATCAAATAAAAACCTTAGTTTGCAGTATGGTGGGTGCAGGTCTCGGCAGTCATACTGCACCCACTATGGGGTGGCGCCCTTGTGCTGCCACTTTGCTGGAGTGGGCCCTGAGCCAGCCCTGGTACTATACCATTACAGCAGTCATGTTCTCTCCTCTGCATAGTGAATAGCAGGTTGAAAAGTACAGTAAATACAGGACCACAGATTTCAATACTGTAAGAATGTATCATAATTCTGTGCCTGGAAACTGTAATCACTGGGATCTCTCCAGTCCTACATTAGACTCTTCATCTCAAAAGTGGAACCAAGAAGAGTCATAAGGGCAATCCTGCATTACCCACTTATCACGTACGACTGAATGGGCATTACTGGCGGGCAATGGGGCATATATGGGGGATTCGCTAGTAGAAAAGTCTGATGTGCATGTTGTGGGCATGTAGATGCCCGTCCGATCTCAGTCGTGTCCCATGCACCATTGATGGTGCTGGTGCAGGTGACATTGAGCAGAGGGCTGGGGGCTGTGTGGATGCCTCAGGCTCAGAATACAGGGGGACGTTTGCATGGATCTCCAATTTCTGGAAATGGCCATAATTGCAAACGCATTATGTGCTATTCAGTATCAGGCCCAGAATATTTGTCTCTTGTTGGAAGTTATTAAAAAGTTTCCACTTAATGTGCTGTAGAGGCTTCATTGTAAGAATGACAAAACTACAGCATTCCCCTGGGGACAGTGACATAGACAAACTAATACTGGAACCCACACTGGTGGCTTAGGACCTGATTCAGAGCCGCTCATGAGATGCAATCGCTCGCACCCAGCGTATGCAAATTCGCCTAAGTGACGGCATGGCAGGCGCTCGCTCGGTAAGTCATAAGCGCACCCACTTTGTGTTGGCGAGCGATCACTTTGTGTCTATAGACAGCCATTAGCGTATGTAGAGAAGCCCACTAGCGCAAGATATCTCCAGGAAGTGTCTTTAAACATTGGTACATCGGGGACCATTGGAAGGGCTTGCTGCGCTTGTGGTTGCCTTACCTTACCACAAGCACTGTGAGGACTTCAGTGTAAATAACAGGCAGGTGACTTGTACTATGACGCTACCTGTTAATTATGCACGCCTCTGAAACGGCGTTTAAACACTCAGGCACGCCTGCGTTCGCACCTCCACTCCCGCGTTATTGGTGTCCTGGCCCTGTTACCACCCACAAACGGCCTCTCCTGTCACTCATTACACCAGGCTGTCTTTGCTGGGCGAGCGAGCGGATTCCGATCGCTCCTAGTAGTTCACGGACGCGCAGAACGAAGCGTACGCATGCGCGGTCGATGACCATCGGCCGCGAACGAGCCAGCCACTGCTTGCGAGCGGCTCTGAATGAACTCCTTAGCCTTTTACATGGCAGAACCTTCAGTGCTTGCATCACTTATGGACACTGAGGGGTACATTTACTAAAATCCGGGTTTTTAGAAGTGGAGATGTTGCCCATAACAACCAATCAGATTCTAGCTATTATCTTCTAGAAGGTGCTAGTTAAATGTTAGTAGAATCTTATTGGTTGCTATGGGCAACAGCTCCACTTCTAAAAACCTGCACTTTAGTAAATACAACCTTGAGAGGAGTATGGCATCGGTGAGTCCTGTGATGGGGATACGCCTACATCTATGCTGTTTTGTGGCGTAAATGCCGTGCTAGCCATTGAAATATAGGTTAACCAGGTGCCTTCATTCTGGTGAAATTGGACCTCATTCAGAGTCGGTCGAAGCAGCCGCACAGTCGTATGGGAAAAGGGGCCGGATATGCAAATGATTCCCTCGCAAGTTGCGTCCCTAAGTTCGGATCGGTAGCTGGCCGACCAAGGGGAGGAAGCGGCCGGAATTCAAAAAAATACGCCCCCTTCTCGTACGCATTGCACGTCATCTCCGGGCATGTAAGGATTAATCAAGACCATCGGGAACCATCGGAACTGGTCGTAGAGCTTAAGGTTGACCATACCCTCTCTTAAGCACTACGATCATGTCAGTGTAAAAACCTCCCATGTCACATGTGCCATGACACTACTTTGTTAATTATGCACTCCCATAAACCGTATGCACTCCCATAAAACGCCGTTCGCATAATTAGGCACGCCTGCGTTCGGATCTCCACTCCCCCGTTTTCAAGCACCTTCCCCTGTTACCACCCACAAACGCCTCATTCTGTCACTCAAACTACCGACCTGGCTGTGTTCAAGGAGAGAGAAATTTCTGATCGTAGCAGCAAGTTTGCGCATGCGCATTGCGAACTTTACGCATGCGCAGTATAGCGAACATCGGTGGCGTACGACCGTGCGGCCGCTTCGATCGACTCTGAATGAGGTCCATGGTCTTTTCAGCTAAACGACTGTAACTGGAAAGAAAGCCCTTAGGGGTCAATTTACTAGGTACCAGCCAATCAGCTACCAACTGCCATCTCACCGGCTGTGTTTGAAAAATGACAGTTGGGAGCTGATTGGCTGGCAACTTATCACTTTCTTATCACTTTTCACTCTGTCTCCTAACACTGCTTAGTAAATAGACCCCTAACTGTGGTACCTGCCTGCACCAAACCCAGCCAGCCAATGAGTAATTCAGCAGATCAGAGCAGAGTACAGGTATCCCTATTTTCCACCTCCAATTAGTGTTTCTTCATGGAATATTGTCCAGGTAAAGACGCTGCACCGTCAGTCTTATATAAACGTTTCTGCAGGAATTGCCGCTTTTTATGGCCGGTCTGTTTAAAAAAAACATCAGAGAAGAGAAGAAAGACTCGGGCTTCCTCTGATCTGGGAACGGAATTTCTGAGATAAAAGGATCATTTTTTTTTTCCTTTCCAGATGATTAAACGCAGAAACATAAAGTAAAAGTGACGTTCTGAAATTCGCCGACAGCCAGCGGTGGACTCGGGACCAGAACTTAAATCTTAAATCGCAATCACATGATCCAAGAATAGCAGCTCCCACCTCAAGTGTTTATATGGGCCTGTCCAGCACATGACTTACCGGGTGTTTAGTGAGTTGTAATCTTGCGATGTTATGAAATAATCTTATTTCATAGATGAAGGAGCTCTGCATTGCAGTGTCACAGTGTTATTTGTGCTTATACTGCCTGTGTTATACTTATTTGGCTTGTTCTTCTACTAGAAAAAAAAAAACCTTCATCTATTAATGAAGGAAGGTGAGATGATCCCAAAGACTGGACCGGGAGCATTTGTAAGAGCTGGATGACTGAAGTCTGCATAAGCAGGGGCGCAGAGAGGGGGGGGGGGTCCGAAGGGGCTCAGGGCCTGATTCAGAGCCGCTCGTAAGTGGCTGCTCGTTCGTTCCGAGCGATGTTCGCACATCTGCGCATGCGTATGGGTTTTAGTACGCATGCGCGAACCAGTCAGTGCGGTCAGAAATCGTGTGCTCGCAATATAGCGAATGCCTGAAAATTTGAGTGACAGAATGAGGCGTTTGTGGGTGGTAACAGGGGAAGGTGCTTGAAAACGGGGAGTTGTGATCCGAACGCAGGCGTGCCAAACGGTCAACACGGGCGTTTAATGGGTGTGCATAATTAACAAAGCAGCGTCATCGACCACGTCACTTGGTTGTCTTTTAGCCTGAACTGCTCGCATGATTGCGGTAGGAAAATGCTACCACAAGAATAGCGAGCAGTTCATACGCCTTTCGATGTACTTGATTAATCTAATAAATAGCGGAGATGAGGTATGATGCGAGCGGCCAGGGGGCGTTTTTTACAAAAAAAAGTCTGCATGTTTTGTTCGCTCGCTCAGACATAGAGGCGTCAACAGACCGCAAAGAGCGAACGGTCAATTTAAATAGCCAGCCCCTTTTTCTGGACGAGCGAGCGCAAATAGCGTCCGGCTCTGAATCAGACCCTCAGTACAAGCCCAAGTAAGCAGTCGCAAGGGCACCTCGGGCAGTGAGAGGGTCCAGGGAGACTGTTGCCGCTAAGCAGCAGCGCTCTCCTCTCTCACTCCCATTGTGACGCTGCAGGCAGCACCATTACTATACAGTGGTAGAGAGCAGAAGAGAAGTGTTAAAGGTGAGGGCTATCGCACACCCCTGGAGCTGACCCTGTGCTGGAGCGGCAATGCACATTTAGTTTTTTGGGGTGGGAGCGTGGCCACATTTCCTGGATTTGGCCAGGCCCCAAGTACATGGGCCCATCTAAGCTCTCGTTGGCCCTGTGCATGAGTCATATATATAAGGCCTTACTGTAAGGGCGTACATGTCTTACATACAGTATATACAGGGCTGCAGACAAGCATTATGGGCCCCCTGACAAATTTTGATCCTGGGCCCACTCTCCTCTAGAGATGAGTTTGAAAACTTATTTCATCATAACTGTGTTTTAGCAGTTACATCTTAACCCCTGTGTCCCTGTTGCATTATCCCCCCTCCCCTAATGCATATATCCATCACCACTGTAGCCAATCCCTCCATCCCATTGGCCATAGTTCTTATGTAACATTATATATAATTTTAGCATAAATGTTCCTATATGACAAATAGGTAAGGTAGTCATTTGACCGGCGGTCACAATCCTGACAGCGGAATGCCGGCTAGGGAGTTATGATAGGCGTCAAAATACTGACGCCTGTCATAATACTGATGTCGGAACGCCGAGGATGACATCCCGCGTGGGGGAGGGTTAGGATTAGGAAGCCTAGCGGGGTTAGGTTTGGGGGGTTAATAGGGTTAGGCACCCCTAAGGGGGAGGGTTATGGTTAGGCACCCCCAGGGAGAGGTTAGGGTTAGGCACCCCCCCGGGAGTGTTAGGTATAGGGAGCGGTAAGGGGGGGTTAGGTTTAGGCACCCCCGGAGGTAGGTTAGGGTTAGGAACTGGGGGGGAGGTTAGGGTTAGGCACCCCTAGGGGTGGGGGTTAGGATTAGGCATTAGGCACCCCCAGGGAGAAGTTAGGGTTAGGCACCCCCGGAGGTAGGTTAGGGTTAGGCACTAGGGGGGAAGGTTAGGGTTAGGCTCCACTAAGGGAGGGTTAGGGGGGGGGACAGAGGAGGTTAGGGTACTACTTACCTGCCTCTGTAGGGATCTTCAATCTTCAATCCCATTTCGACAAATAGATGTGCATACATAGATCCATATTCACAGTGCCGCAGCTTTATATTACGGAACTGCAATCAGAAATATTGATGCTCATGTATATTCTCTAAAAATCATGGCAGAAAATATTCCTTGGTTGAGTCTCATGTATGCGATAAATAAGCTTTTTATTTGTGAACCTATAAATGATCTTTTATTAAAAGAAGCACATTGTGATGGTACAAAATGCATCCCACTAATACTAATGCTCAATCTCAAGTAAAGCTTGATGCAGGTTGAGTTTCATGGTGGTGTCAATTAATACTAGAATGATCATCCAAGTGCTTTACACCGGGGTCTACTTATCAAAGAGTGGGCATAAAAATTCTTCTGTTGATGCTATTAATCATTAAAATGGAGCACAGCTCCCTGGCAATGCTGACCATCGTATAGCTAACCATAGATTACCTTATTGCCTGCCACTTGGTTAAGGTTACCCCATATTCATTTTCAGATTCCCAGACAAGGGGTGTGGACAAAACCACATTTATGCCTCGGAGCCCCATAATTCCTCTTTATATGCCTCGGAGCCTCCTCATGCCCCTTTATATGCCTCAGAGCCTCCTTATGCCCCTTTATATGCCTCAGAGCCTCCTTATGCCCCTTTATATGCCTCGGAGCCTCCTCATTCCCCTTTATATGCCTCAGAGCCTCCTTAGGCCCCTTTATATAAGGAAAAAAGGCAGGCTGGACTGCACATCCTAATTTAAACATAATAAGAGGTGCTACCATGCTGAGATCTGTAGTTCTAATGCAGAAAAAAGGGGGGATGCCACTGCACAATCTAAGCACTAAGAATACTATATATCAAAATATATATAATGAACTATCAATTAACATGGTTTTCTATTGAGGTTCTTAGTACATGTTTGGCCAAAGATATTTGCGCACCTACCATGTCCCGGTGACCTCATTATTATTATAGGTAAGTCCTAGATAAATTTATACAATGTGTCAGTATAAGAGAAGTTAGGGACCCACCTGATGAGGTCATCGTGATGTGGTAGGTGGGCAAATATGTACTAAGAACCTCAATAGAAAACCATGTTAATTGACAGTTTATTATATATATTTTGATATTTAGTATTCTTAGTGCTTAGAGTATGTATCTGCCCCTTTATATTACTCAGAGTCCCCTCATGCCCCTCTATATATCTTAGAGCCCACTAGTGCCTTATATGCCATCCCAGGCCACATCAGGTCCCTTAATATGCCTCAGAGCCCCATCATGACCCTTCATATACCTCAAAGCTCACTTGTGCCTTTATATGCCATCCCTGAGGACCCCTCAGGCCTCTTCAGATGCCTCAGAGCCCCCTCATGCCCTTATATGCCAGTTTAGCCTCTGGGATTATGCAGCCTCCAGACTACAAATAGAACTGATATCCTGACAGAAGAATCCCAAACAGGTGGCAATCCTACAGTTGAGGTCCTTCTGCTCACACTGCACTGGAAGTCTGGTCTCCAGTGCAGAATCCACAATATATGAATAGTCTTTTGCACGCTTTAATGGTGATAACAATCAGAGGATTTCACCAGTACATGTACCACTGCAGTCTTTGCTAAATATGTTATCCCATTATTTGCATGGGCAAGCTACAGGAGGCATCTGAGAGGCTATCACCAGTGATATCTCTTGATGGACTCTACTTCTCTCAATTTATTGGGTCTTTAACACTGATTAAGAATTGTACGCTATGGCTTTGTTTTTGATATTGTCAATCTACACACACAGATCTCAGTCACACTGTGCATGTGGTATGCAGTTGGCATCCCGACTGTCTAATCCCGGCAAGGCTCTAATGACAGGCATGAAAATCCCGACGCCTGTCATTTTACCTATGCCGGTAGCCCGACGCCCGGCATACCGAACGAATGTAAGCCATGCGCGGACAGCTGCGCGTGTGGGGGGGGAGGGATAGGTTATTGGCTCCCGGGGGTGACTTAGGGTCAGGCACCCTCCCAGGAGACTTAGAGTTAGGCTGCAGGGAAGGGAGGGTTAGGGTTAGGCACTTGGGGGGGAGGGTTAGAGTTAGGCACCTCTAAGGGAGGGTTGGGGGGGTTAGATTAGCGATACCTTAATTAACAATCTGGATTTTCACCCCTGTCGGGCTGCCACTATCCGGATTAGAACCGTGCGGCCGGCAGTATTACATACTGATTCCGCGCATGTGTCACAGTACTTTACCGTAGTCGCTCGTAGTGACTTTTTATTTTTATACAGAGTGATGACAGGCAGGGAGTATTTGGGGAGGTAACGGGGAATGACGACTAAGGCTGCAGGTGTGTTGCGACAGTTTCAGGGCGTGTCACAGCCTGCATCCCACACGCAGTGAAAGTGGCTCCAGCGTCTTAGTAGACGCGGCCAGTCTGCACTACCATAGGACTACTCAGAACTGCGATAATCAAATGCTCTGCGTCTTCGTCTTGGATTTGCGAAGCCGCTGGTGGACGTCTCAATACATTCCTCGGCGTCTTCAACATTTTCAGATTTTCGCAAAGCGGCTGCCTACGGGATAGCAGCGGTGGTGGCATTAGCGTACATCTCTAATCAAGCCCACAGACCAGTAACTGGAAGGTGTAGCAGGGCCAGGAGGAGTTGCTAGATGCCATTATAGTATATATACTCTATGGGCATTATTTAATTAGATTCGCACCCATGATAACGTTTCGCATTCCAGACTTTTTGCCTACAACGCATATTTTAGCCGCGGAAACCAATCCCCGCTATTCGCCCTATTCAATTCCAAAAGACGCGAAAGCGGCGACACGCGAAGTCAGAACAGGCGGAAATTGGTGTCAGAATTGGGGAAATCAGCCTGAACCCCCTCAAATAGATACAGAAACATTCGGGATCCATGTAGTACTGCCCGATTTGCCCTAATAATACAGTTTGGGGTACTTAAGTTCGCACAATTGCCTCTATATAGCGTCTTTGCACAAGTGGTGAAGAATGGCATTAAGCAGTATTTTTTGGAGAAATTAAGTAGTTCTGGCAAATTTGTGGTAACTGAAAATGGGTGCTAGCATGTTTTAATGTCTCTAAAGTGAAGTTTTAAGAAAAACTAAATTCCTCCCTCATAAAACTCCTGCAACCCCAAAAACACTTGACCCCTTCTTACAGCAACCCCAGAACCTTATTTCGCTAGTTTGCAAAGTTGTCCACCCACTTTGTGCTATTTCGCCCCCAAATTCACTTTTTTGGGGTGTTCTTACATGTTTTTCAGAAATTTTTTGACACAGTTTTCCTTTGGGGGGCTGTCCCAAGGGTTCTCAGTAGTTTCCCCACCTCTGCACCCCAAAACAAAAATTTTACACTTCTTTTCTCCTGCTATTCAGAGGCAAATCTTTTTCGCCTATTACAATGCATTGACTTTCCGCGTACGCGAAAAGCGGATGGAATTGGATACGGAGATAAGTTTCCAACAGGCGAAAAGTCGCAGTTGGCGATACTTTTTCGCGGATCTCGGCTTTTTTCGTGTCTAATTGAATACGGGCCTACAGTATGTATTATATGCATGTTATTCATTCTCAGACCATGGTCAGTCACGTGTGAAGGTTGCAGTGTGCTGGTTTATTTTGGAATGCAGAGCTGATACTTCTGGTTGACATATGGGTAGTAAGGTATAAATCACAGTGATTGATATTCAGTAGTCTCAGCTCTCTGTATCGCTTGGATGTAATGCTATTTACCAAACAATTTCCTCATGCGCGGTTTGATCCCTCTGGATGACAACAAACAGCTCCAAGTCCCCACTGTCAATTATTTGAGAATATAAACAGATTATTTTCACAATTACTGCAAACAGCTGGAAGGTCTCAAGTTCCTTAAAGGGGCATTCTTATGACAGCTAATACTGCAGTATGTGATATAAGATTAATAGGGACATTTTACTGGAATGACGTATTCTGCATTGATTTTTTTTTTTTGTCTGGTTTAAAAGCCAGTTCGCTGCGGCGCACGAGCGAGATTTTGGAGCCTGTGTGCTTTTATGTGGTGATAGCACAGGTTTTCTCTCGTCGCTTATCGTAGTGATGGCAGATCAGTTATCTCTGCGAGGTGCCGGTCTTGATGTAATTGAAAGATGAATTTAAAAAGTTTAGTTTTTTTGTTTATATTTAAATAAAGCATTTTTCTGTGTAGAGTTTGTTTGTATTCCATGTGTTTGCATGGGCTTCCTCTGGGTGCCTCGTGTTTCCTCTCATAAGTCAAACACATACAACAGTAAAATTAACCCTAGGGTGTATGTGTCTATGTGAAAGGGACGTGTAGCCATGGCACCTAGAGCATGTGTGTGTACTGCTCACCCCCTCTTCCGCAAGTGTGCCAGATAGGGGGCGTGTCCAGCATTTAGGGGCAAATTAAAGGGAAATAAAAATAAACATTAGTGGCAATATCAAAGTGGTACATGGAGGGCTAGATGTGTGCCAACCCACTAAAGTAATTCCACTAATAACATATATACATCAATAACATAACATCAATATAAGCAATGTCATGTACTGTAATATAATGCCCCCAATTCACATTAAGCCACATATAGTGCTCACAATGCATTGCATCTGCTACACAATAGCACCCCCAATTCACATCACATCACACAATAGTGCCCCCAATTCACATTATATCACACAATAGCACCCCCAATTCACATTATAGCACACAGGAGTGCCCCCAATTCACATTACATCACACAATAGCACCCCCAATACACATTACATCACACAGGAGAGCCCACAATTCACATTACATCACACAGTAGTGCCCACAATTCACATTACATCACACAATAGCACCCCCAATTCACATTACATCACACAGGAGAGCCCCCAATTCACATTACATCACACAATAGCACCCCCAATTCACATTACATCACACAGGAGAGCCCACAATTCACATTACATCACACAATAGCACCCCCAATTCACATTACATCACACAATAGCACCCCCAATTCACATTACATCACACAATAGCACCCCCAATTCACATTACATCACACAATAGCAACCCCAATTCACATTACATCACACAGGAGTGCCCCCAATTCACATTACATCACACAGGAGTGCCCCCAATTCACATTACATCACACAGGAGTGCCCCCAATTCACATTACATCACACAATAGCACCCCCAATTCACATTACATCACACAGGAGTGCCCCCAATTCACATTACATCACACAGGAGTGCCCCCAATTCACATTACATCACACAATAGCACCACCAATTCACATTACATCACACAATAGCACCCCCAATTCACATTATATCACACAGGAGAGCCCCCAATTCACATTACATCACACAGGAGTGCCCACAATTCACATTACATCACACAGGAGTGCCCCCAATTCACATTATATCACACAGGAGTGCCCCCAATTCACATTACATCACACAGGAGTGCCCCCAATTCACATTACATCACACAATAGCACCCCCAATTCACATTACATCACACAATAGCACCCCCAATTCACATTACATCACACAATAGCACCACCAATTCACATTACATCACACAATAGCACCACCAATTCACATTACATCACACAATAGCACCCCCAATTCACATTACATCACACAATAGCACCCCCAAATCACATTACATCACACAGGAGTGCCCCCAATTCACATTACATCACACAATAGCACCCCCAACACATTACATCACACAGGAGTGCCCCCAATTCACATTACATCACACAATAGCACCCCCAATTCACATTACATCACACAGGAGAGCCCACAATTCACATTACATCACACAATAGCACCCCCAATTCACATTACATCACACAGGAGAGGCCACAATTCACATTACATCACACAAGAGAGCCCACAATTCACATTACATCACACAGGAGTGCCCACAATTCACATTACACTCCAGTAGTGCCCCATACACATTACATCACACAGGAGTGCCCACAATTCACATTTCATCACACAGGAGTGCCCACAATTCACATTACATCACACAATAGCACCCCCAATTCACATTACATCACACAGGAGTGCCCACAATTCACATTACATCACACAGGAGTGCCCACAATTCACATTACATCACACAGGAGTGCCCCCAATTCACATTACATCACACAGGAGTGCCCCCAATTCACATTACATCACACAATAGCTCCCCCAATTCACATTACATCACACAGGAGTGCCCCCAATTCACATTACATCACACAATAGCACCCCCAATTCACATTACATCACACAGGAGAGCCCACAATTCACATTACATCACACAGGAGTGCCCACAATTCACATTACGCTCCAGTAGTGCCCCATACACATTACATCACACAGGAGTGCCCACAATTCACATTTCATCACACAGGAGTGCCCACAATTCACATTACATCACACAATAGCACCCCCAATTCACATTACATCACACAGGAGTGCCCCCAATTCACATTACATCACACAGGAGTGCCAACAATTCACATTACATCACACAATAGCACCCCCAATTCACATTACATCACACAGGAGTGCCCACAATTCACATTACATCACACAGGAGTGCCCCCAATTCACATTATATCACACAGGAGAGCCCACAATTCACATTACATCACACAGGAGAGCCCCCAATTCACATTACATCACACAGGAGAGCCCACAATTCACATTACATCACACAGGAGTGCCCACAATTCACATTACATCACACAGGAGTGCCCCCAATTCACATTATATCACACAGGAGAGCCCACAATTCACATTATATCACACAGGAGAGCCCACAATTCAAATTACATCACACAGGAGTGCCCCCAATTCACATTACATCACACAGGAGTGCCCCCAATTCACATTACATCACACAGGAGTGCCCCCAATTCACATTACATCACACAGGAGTGCCCCCAATTCACATTACATCACACAATAGCACCACCAATTCACATTACATCACACAATAGCACCACCAATTCACATTATATCACACAATAGCACCCCCAATTCACATTACATCACACAATAGCACCCCCAATTCACATTACATCACACAGGAGTGCCCCCAATTCACATTACATCACACAATAGCACCCCCAACACATTACATCACACAGGAGTGCCCCCAATTCACATTACATCACACAATAGCACCCCCAATTCACATTACATCACACAGGAGAGCCCACAATTCACATTACATCACACAATAGCACCCCCAATTCACATTACATCACACAGGAGAGGCCACAATTCACATTACATCACACAAGAGAGCCCACAATTCACATTACATCACACAGGAGTGCCCACAATTCACATTACACTCCAGTAGTGCCCCATACACATTACATCACACAGGAGTGCCCACAATTCGCATTTCATCACACAGGAGTGCCCACAATTCACATTACATCACACAATAGCACCCCCAATTCACATTACATCACACAGGAGTGCCCCCAATTCACATTACATCACACAGGAGTGCCCACAATTCACATTACATCACACAATAGCACCCCCAATTCACATTACATCACACAGGAGTGCCCACAATTCACATTACATCACACAGGAGTGCCCACAATTCACATTACATCACACAGGAGTGCTCCCAATTCACATTACATCACACAGGAGTGCCCCCAATTCACATTACATCACACAATAGCTCCCCCAATTCACATTACATCACACAGGAGTGCCCCCAATTCACATTACATCACACAATAGCACCCCCAATTCACATTACATCACACAGGAGAGCCCACAATTCACATTACATCACACAGGAGTGCCCACAATTCACATTACGCTCCAGTAGTGCCCCATACACATTACATCACACAGGAGTGCCCACAATTCACATTTCATCACACAGGAGTGCCCACAATTCACATTACATCACACAATAGCACCCCCAATTCACATTACATCACACAGGAGTGCCCCCAATTCACATTACATCACACAGGAGTGCCCACAATTCACATTACATCACACAATAGCACCCCCAATTCACATTACATCACACAGGAGTGCCCACAATTCACATTACATCACACAGGAGTGCCCACAATTCACATTATATCACACAGGAGAGCCCACAATTCACATTACATCACACAGGAGAGCCCCCAATTCACATTACATCACACAGGAGAGCCCACAATTCACATTACATCACACAGGAGTGCCCACAATTCACATTACATCACACAGGAGTGCCCCCAATTCACATTATATCACACAGGAGAGCCCACAATTCACATTATATCACACAGGAGAGCCCACAATTCAAATTACATCACACAGGAGTGCCCCCAATTCACATTACATCACACAGGAGTGCCCCCAATTCACATTACATCACACAGGAGTGCCCCCAATTCACATTACATCACACAGGAGTGCCCCCAATTCACATTACATCACACAGGAGTGCCCCCAATTCACATTACATCACACAGGAGTGCCCACAATTCACATTACATCACACAGGAGTGCCCCCAATTCACATTACATCACACAGTAGAGCCCCCAATTCACATTACATCACACAGGAGCGCCCCCAATTCACATTACATCACACAGGAGAGCCCACAATTCACATTACATCACACAGGAGAGCCCACAATTCACATTACATCACACAGGAGTGCCCACAATTCACATTACATCACACAGGAGTGCCCACAATTCACATTATGCTCCAGTAGTGCCCCATACACATTATGTCACATAGTACCCCTTATACACATTATGCCATAGTAGTGCCCCTGATACACATTATGTCACATAGTACCCCTTATACACAATATGCCATAGTAGTGCCCTTTATACACATTATGTCACATAGTACCCCTTATACACCATATGCCGCAGTAGTGCCCCTTATACACATTATGTCACATAGTGCCCCTTATATACAATATGCTCCAGTAGTGCCCCATACACATTATGTCACATAGTACCCCTTATACACATTATGCCATAGTAGTGCCCCTTATACACATTATGTCACATAGTACCCCTTATACACAATATGCCGCAGTAGTGCCCCTTATACACATTATGTCACATAGTGCCCCTTAAACACAATATGCTCCAGTAGTGCCCCTTATACACATTATGTCACATAGTACCCCTTATACACAATATGCCATAGTAGTGCCCCTTATACACATTATGTCACATAGTACCCCTTATACACAATATGCCACAGTAGTGCCCCTTATACACATTATATCACATAGTACCCCTTATACACAATATGCTCCAGTAGTGCCCCTTATACACATTATGTCACATAGTACCCCTTCTACACAAAATGCCATAGTAGTGCCCCTTATACACATTATGTCACACAGTACCCCTTATACACAATATGCCGCAGTAGTGCCCCTTATACACATTATGTCACATAGTGCCCCTTATACACAATATGCCGCAGTCGTGCCCCTTATACACATTATGTCACATAGTACCCCTTATACACAATATGCCATAGTAGTGCCCCTTATACACATTATGTCACATAGTACCCCTTATACACAATATGCCACAGTAGTGCCCCTTATACACATTATGTCACATAGTACCCCTTATACACAATATGCTCCAGTAGTGCCCCTTATACACATTATGTCACATAGTACCCCTTATACACAATATGCCGCAGTAGTGACCCTTATACACATTATGTCACATAGTGCCCCTTATACACAATATGCCACAGTAGTGCCCCTTATACATAATATGCCGCAGTAGTGCCCCTTATACACATTATGTCACATAGTAACCCTTTATACACTATATGCTGCAGTAGTGCCCCTTATACACAATATGCCACAGTAGTGCCCCTTATACACATGCCACAATAGTGCCCCTTATACAGTACACATGCCACCTTACTGGCATGTGGTGTCAGAGCAGTCAGGCGTGACCTCACTGGGCTCACCGCTCAGGCTCCTCCCAGTCTAGGGCGCTGAGACCTGGGCTTTCAGCAGCAGCACCCGGCTCAGGCCTCCCCTCAGCAGCAGGGACACAGCCGCCATGTTCTCTCTTCCTGTGTGACTGACGCTCAATGAATGTAACTCGGGCAGGCTGACATCAGGGCCAGGGTAGGAGGAGGATGGACCCAGTTCAGTGGAGGAAGAGGAGGAGCCAGGGGTGATGAAGGGAGGAGACCACCTCCTCCTCCCTCTTTTCTATTGTCCATTGCCCCATCCCTCCTCACTTCTGCTCAGTCCCAGAGCCGGATTTTGAGGTCTATTCACTAAGCCTTGGAGAGAGATGAAGTACCAACCTATCAGCTCCTAAATTACTTTTTTAAAACACAGCCTTTAACATGACAGTTAGGAGCTGATTGGTTGGAGCTTTATCTCACTCTACTTTATCTCTCTCCAAGGCTTATTGAACAGACCCCTAAGACGCCACAGGGCCCTAGGCAAAATACCACCACTGGGCCCTATATTAATGTATATGTAAATACATATAGTACTATATATATATATATATATATATATATATATATATTCCTCACACAGCTTTCCACCCCTCACATAGCTCTCCCCTCTTCACACAAACCCTCCCACACACACACAGCTCTTCCCCCTCACTCAGATCAACTCCCCTCAAACACACACAGCACTCCCCCTTCACTCAGATCTCCCCCCTCACTCAGATCCCCCCTCACTCAGATCCCCCCACAAAGTTCCCTCCTCACGCACAGAGCTCTCCCCATTCACCCAAAACCATCAACACAGCTCTCTCCTGCCTCACTCAACTCCCCCTTCACACAAAAGTCCTACCCCTCAAACACACACAGATCTCCCCTCACTCAGATCCCCCCTCACATACTGCACTCCCCACTCACTCAGATCACCCCCTCTCAAATCCCCCCTTACTTAGCTCCCCTCCCCTCACACAGTCCTCCCATCATGCACACAGCTCTCCCCACTCACTCAGATCCCCCAACACAGCACTTTCCTAACTCAGCTTCCCATTCGCACAAAAACCCCCTGCCCGCAAACACACTCCAACCCTCTCTCACACATATTTCCCCTCCTCCTGGAAGCACTGTTCTCCATAATCTGTGCTTCAGGCTCAGCAGGTGATCCACATTCCGTTGGATGGCTGATCTGCACTGTGGCCAGAGCTGGCACCTGTAGCACGTGCTCCACCGGGTCTACCCTTGCTACACCCATGGATAGGGAATGTAGATTGTAAGCTTCACTGGGGCAGGGACTGATGTGAGTGACTGACATATTCTCTGTAAAGTGCTGCGGAATATGCGTGGCCTATGTAAGTAATGGTAAATAAAGAAATAAAGAAATAAAATCACACCGATGCAGTGATGCCGCCAGCCTCGAGACAGATTTACATATCATTTTATCGGGGATATTCCATGGGCCATACTCTCAGGCATAACAAGTCTCAGACTTTCTCCCAGAAAGAGGGGAACAAAACTACCCCTAAATAATCCTGTTTCATTGACGCCTCTAAACACAAAACATCCTTCAGCCCTGAGTGACGGGTACGGAAACTTCCCAGGGCCTCATCTCATACACACAGTCTCCAAGGAAGGGATTGGACGAAGGCACCGCTCCTAATACAACACGATAAGAGATCTGTACAACAATATTTCAGTTACAAAATATAAAAACTGGCGAATGAAAAAAAAATGAAATTAAGATCAGCTTCAAAGAGCATTGCTCAAGCTCGCTGCCAAGATAACATTTAATTTTGTATGCAGCACAGATCATTGATAGCTATAGGTTATGTATTACAGTTGATAAGGGTTCATTTAGAAGTTTACTCTCACTAGAGAAGAATGCTGATTCCAGGGTTCATAAGCTGGTCAGTAAGCAGCTTGATAACTTCCTTTAATCCGCAACATGTGGAAATGTAAACTCGCTTTATAATATCATGCATTTACGGTTCTAGATAATGAGCCAGGATGGTGATACCTAGCTCCTGCCTGATAACACCCCAGGTATAGATGACATAATACTGGGTATAATGGCAGAATGACTCAGCCGCACCTTGCTTCCTTCTGTAATACCGTATATGATGTCCTATCTCATTAGTAATACAATGTTGTTTTTTGTTATATAATTGGTTCCTTATTTGCTATAGTTTGGGGTTTGAAAACTGAAACCACATCAAGGGGCCTGAACCACAGGGGCACGCAAACCGCACGCAGCGCAGATGGTCATGTAGTTATGCAATTTTTGCTACTGGGCATTTGCAAAAAATCCTAAAAACTCCTATGGTGCAAGCATTGCGCAGAGTATACGTGCAGAGGAGCTGTTGCGATTGAGATGCACCGTATCACAAATGTTGTGGCAAAGTTTAGTGCGTTCCTGGCTGGTGACTGGGAGGTAGTGCGTGCAGAAAATGTCCGTTCAATGGGCGTGTTATGGGAGTGACGTGACGTCAGTGAAAGCGGCTGCATACAGACGCACAGATGCAGGCAGAGGAGGCCGTACCCGGGGGAGGGGAGACATTACACCTGTCATAGGGCTGGGGAAAGTTTCGGAGGTGCAACCGATGATACCGTATGAGGACGGCGCCAATTGGTATTACATCGTGCATGGACGCCTAAAGTGGACATTTCAGACCTTGCACATTTGGGCGCACGGATGTTCACTAGGAAAGCGCTTTGCAACATAATTTGCATAAAGGCGCAGAAGGGCGTCCTCCAAAGCATCAGGTCCCGCCCCCTGGGGGTAGGGTGTGCACAATAATGATCAGACACTGTGCCTATTGAGCATACCGGCCCAATGCTGAATAGTACAGTGACACCTCTCGGTACCCCTCTCGATACCCCTGGCTGTTTATTACCAAATTAAAACTGGAAAAATATACAGTGACCTCTTGTGGCACTACAAGTGCCAGCAAGCACTGGGAGCCGATGAGAGCTATTACAAGCTGGTACTCGAAGAATAAAAGAGCAAGCGTTCACATTGGCACAGAGTGTTGTGTGTTGCCCCCCTCCCTTTCCCCTATAATAAATATAATAAATCATTTTGTACCCATTGTGAAGTAATAACATAAAATTGCTGCCATAGTAACCAACTTATTATTGCCCACATAATAAGTAAATATTAACTCCCCATTATACAATTAAATAAAATGTCCTATTGGGTCTGGTGTCATAGATAATCCATACGGGGGGGGGGGGGGGAATGGAGAGGACAGAGGCATAAGGGTGGAGAGGGAACAAAAACAGTATCGGTGGGGTGGTTTTATGGGCATACAGCTGCCTGGTGGAGAGCACACTGGGTTCCATCCTGAAGGTCAAAAAAGTGGTAAAAATAAAAGTGACCTCCCCCCCCCACCTAATCAACAAAGGTTTTCTCCCCCAGCTTTTCAACGCTTGGTGAATTAATATTATGGCTGCCGTTCCCATAAACAAATCAACCCACGGCTCATCTCCAGCACAGAAATAAAGTGCAACTTTAGTATGCGAAGACTGCATAAGCGTGAGGATATGTAAGATTACTGGTGTTTGCTGTATGGCTGTTTATGACAGCCTTGTTGCTGGGCAGATTATAGTGCTGGCTGGTCAGATGTTTGGTAGAGCCAATGACATTGCTTGTGGGAGTGGTCAGATGATCAGTATATATTGGCTCGTTTGCATGATGACAGCCTCTTTGGTGATGGATCTTTGAAACCCACCATCCCACCCGTTAATGAATTTTGTTGTGTCACACTAACCTTTCTTTTCCCAAATAGGGGAGGCGCAGCATGGCGGGACTACGCTGCAGCTCAGTGGCTTTATGTGGCGTAACATAACTTTGTGGGGGCACTTGTCCTCGATGAACCTGGCAAATTTGTCCTTCTCTGTGCGGGGGGACCCGGGCGCTTTTCAGTGCGTAAGCACCTCGGATTGGCCCAGAGTGGAAGTGAGACCCTTGCATTGTTAGTGAGTCTTGAGGGGGGACGTGTCAGTCGTTCCCCGAGTATTTGAGTGAGGTGAAAGCTGGAACTGAGTTTGCAGTGTCTCTTACCACCCTGGTTAGGTGAATTAATTATAAATAAAAGCTGTGACCTTTTAGCCAAGCTATAGTTGTCTGTGTCGTTATTTATCGGTTTAATTATGTAAGCTATACAAGGTTGTTAAGGGTTTGAAGCAATAAACCAATGTATATCTTAATAAAAGGAATTCTAGCTGCCCTGATCTACCGATAACTATAACACAAATCTCCGGAGAGCCATTACCTGCACAGGGGGAACGTCCTTCCTGACCCCGGCAATGGCAACATGCATAATTCCCTGAATAATTCACCACCCCCGTTTCCCCCCTTTAATACCATTTTATAACCGTAGCTGTGCTGAGATTCTCCCGCTCCCAATAGCTCTGAAGGACCTACTGTGTCTATTTATTGATGGCAGGGAAAGATTATCTCTGGTGTAAATGGTGACCCCCAGCGTATCACCGATAGATCCAGTTGGAGAAACTATTAGTTGGGTTTTTCAACATGGAAGCCTATTGAGGAAGAATTGTCACAGCACAGTACGAATATTGCCCCATTTCTCTTTTCCCTGCCGCCAGTTTTGGATGACAAGAGAAGGAGCAGTCCGCACAAAATTAAAAAAAAAACTTAATTTCAATAAAGCAATTTTTCTAATAGGAATTATACATTCATTCTTTTTTTATTCATTTTTTAAACATTAAAGGTCCGGATCACACACACACATGCATCTAGCCTGGCCGGGAAAGCAGTAAGTTCAGCATTACTGCTGCAACCAGTATTAGCTGGGAGGCTGAGCATCACTCAGCTAGCCTGATACTGAGGGAGGTTAAATCCAAAAGGACCATGCCCCCTCCAATACTATGCAGGTCACTGCGAAGTGACTTAGGGCCTGATTCAGAGCCGGACGCTCTGACCAGAGCGCTCGCTCTGAATCAGGGCCCTCCTCCATTAAAATGGAGCGTCCTCCTGGACACTCGTATAGCTGTGGGTGACCACCCACAGCATATACGAGCGTCCAAAAAGATAGACGCGATGGTCTTGACCATCGCGACCATCGGACTTGCGACGGAAACCCTGCGGTAGGGTCTCCCTGCCACAAGCCCTGGAGTGATTTTGGCTCTATCAGAGCCAAAAGTCACTCCCACTGACATCACTAGTGATCACTAGTGATGTCAGTGGGGCCGGCTTCAGACGGTAGGCGTTCCCATGGGAACGCCTCCGTCTGGCAGGCACGCCCAGCAAAGGGGGCGTGCTGTCAGTCACCATCGACAGCACGCCCCCTTTGGTGCGAGACCCGGAGCGACAGCTTGGCTGTCGCAGTCCGGGTCTCGCGCATGCGCACTACGGAGCTCCCTCCGTCGTGCGCATGCGCAGTGGGGAACATCGACCCACTTGCGAGCGTACTGCCGCTTGCGAGTGGGTCTGAATGAGCCCCTTTGAGTGCTGCAAAGGGTCTCCCCCCAGTAGCTTATTTGGGCCCTAGCTGAGCCCATCCAACAGGCCTGGGAAAGGGGTAGTTAGTACCAGTGGCGGATTCAGGGGTGGGGCTGCAGTGCAGACCAAAATTCAACTTGCCAGTGCGTTCCGGCCATCCATGTTTGGCAGCGTGTGAAATGGCAGTTGGTGTGGTTCCCCTATTTGAATTTCGGACTGTGCTGCAGCCTCACCTCTGGAGCCTCCACTGGTTAGTACCTGTTTCCCTCCCTCTCTGGCAGAAACGGGTACTGGCGACTATATCAGTGTTATTATCACCGGCACCGGCGGTAATCCTTAAATAAGTAAGTCAACAAGACCAATTTTTACTTTAGGGCTTACAGCAAAGCACTACTATAGGGTTAGGAGATTACCCAAAATCATATTAAAAGTGGGAACACCATGATTGCCGACATTCTGGCAGCCCCCTCCGGGAGGGGACGGCCATGTCGACCAAACGGGGGCGTGGCACTGCATAGGGGGCGTGGCCAGGCATATTACCCGGTAATTGGGACGGAGTGGGGGGCGTGGCCATGGAATCACATAATTTTGTCCCCGCCCTGCTACACTATGGCGAGATTATCAGCATTGTGAAGAAGTGGATGGGGTTATGATGACACGATTCAGCATGAACCGCGTCATGCCCCACCCCCCCACTGCGGGAAATTACTCTTTGAAATTGCGGGTGTCCGGTTTTTGTGAGGCTCCCGGCTGAATCGGAAGAGCAGATAAGTACGGGGAACACTCATTTAAAGTCATAATTGTACCACTGAGCTTGAATGGGGAATATTTGGAGATAGACTAAAAATGCCTATTTTTCCTGGGGGAGATGTATCAAACCTTCGAGAGAGATAAAGTCGAGAAGTTGACCATTAGTAGCAACCAATCAGCTTCAGACTACTATTTTATAGACTGTGTTAGATAAATGACAGTTACAAGCTGATTGGTTGCTGGGAGTGGAATGAAAGATCTATAGTAGTTGAATAAACAGTCAATAGGTCAACACCAAATAGTCAACAGGCAATAGGTAAACAGGGTCAAAATGTCAAAAGGATTAAATGGTCAATAGTTAAATGGTCAACAGGGTCAAAAGGGCAACACACAAATGGTTGACATGGAAAAGGTCGACACATCGTTTCTTTTTTATTTTTACTCTAATCCTCACCCTCCCATAGTGCCTAACCCTAACCATACCCTTCCACAGCCTAACCCTAGCCTTCCGCCACCTGCCTAACCCTACACCTTACCTTAACCCTTATCCTAAACCTAACCATACCCTTCCACAGCCTAACCCTAGCCTTCTGCCACCTGCCTAACCCTAAACCTTACCTTAACCCTTATCCTAAACCTAACCATACCCTTCCACAGCCTAACCCTATCCTTCCACCACGTGCCTAACCTTAACCCTTATCCTAACCCTAATCATACCCTTCCACAGCCTAACCCTAGCCTTCCTCCACCTGCCTAACCCTAACCCTTATCTTAACCCTTATCCTAACTGTAACCATAAACTTCCACAGCCTAACCCTAGCCTTCCGCCACGAGCCTAACCCTAAACCTTATCCTAACCCTAACCATACCCTTCCACAGCCTAACCCTAGCCTCCCGCCACGTGCCTAACCCTAACCTTAACCCTTATCCTAACCATACCATTCCACAGCCTAACCTTAGCCTACCATCACGTACCTAACCCTAAACCTTAACCCTTATCCTAATCCTAACCATACCCTTCCACAGCCTTACGCTAGCCTTCCACCACATGCCTAACCTTAAACCTAACCCTAATCATATCCTTCCACAGCCTAACCCTAGCCTTCTGCCACGTGCCTAACCCTAAACCTTACCTTAACCCTTATCCTAAACCTAACCATACCCTTCCACAGCCTAGCCCTAGCCTTCCGCCACCTGCCTAGCCCTAAACCTTACCTTAACCCTTATCCTAAACCTAACCATACCCTTCCACAGCCTAACCCTAGCCTTCCGCCACCTGCCTAACCCTAACCCTTACCTTAACCCTTATCCTAACCCTAACCATACCCTTCCACAGCCTAACCCTAGCGTACCGCCACATGCCTGACCCTAAACCTAACCTTAGCCCTTATCCTAACCCTAACCATACCATTCTACAGCCTAACCTTAGCCTACCGCCACGTACTTAACCCTAAACCTTAACGCTTATCCTAACTCTAACTATACCCTTCCACAGCCTAACCCTAGCTTTCCGCCACGTGCCTAACCTTAACCCTAACCCTTATCCTAACCCTATTCATACCCTTCCACAGCCTAATCCAAGCCTTCTGCCACGTGCCTAACACTAACCATACGCTTCCACAGCCTAACCCTAGCCTTCTGCCATGTGCCTAACCCTAAACCTAACCTTAACCCTTATCCTAACCATACCATTCCACAGCCTAACCTTAGCCTACTGCCACGTCCCTAGCCCTAAAGCTTAACCCTTATCCTAACCCTAACCATACCCTTCCACAGCCTATCCCTAGCCTTCCGCCACGTGCCTAACCCTAACCTTAACCCTTATCCTAACCATACCATTCCACAGCCTAACCTTAGCCTACCGCCATGTACCTAACCCTAAACCTTAACCCTTATCCTAACCCTAACCATACCCTTCCACAGCCTAACCCTAGCATACCGCCACATGCCTAACCCTAAACCTAACCTTAACCCTTATCCTAACCCTAACCATACCATTCTACAGCCTAACCTTAGCCTACCGCCACGTACCTAACCCTAAACCTAACCCTTATCCTAACCCTAACTATACCCTTCCACAGCCTAACCCTAGCTTTCCGCCACGTGCCTAACCTTAACCCTAACCCTTATCCTAACCCTAATCATACCCTTCCACAGCCTAACCCTAGCCTTCTGCCATGTGCCTAACCCTAACCCTTATCCTAACCCTAACCATACCCTTCCACAGCCTAACCCTAGCCTTCTGCCACGTGCCTAACCCTAAACCTAACCTTAACCCTTATCCTAGCCATACCATTCCACAGCCTAACCTTAGCCTACCGCCATGTACCTAGCCCTAAACCTTAACCCTTATCCTAACCCTAACCATACCCTTCCACAGCCTAACCCTAGCCTTCCGCCACATGCCTAACCCTAATCTTAACCCTAAACCTAACCCTTATTCTAACCCTAAAAATCATGAAAAATAATGAAAAACCACGTATCAAACTTTTCGTTATCAACCACTAGTGTGTCGACCTTTTGACCCTATCTACCTATTGCCTGTTGACCATTTGGTGTCGACCTATTGACTGTCTATCTAGACAGTAGGGAGGGTGGTGCGGCCGGTGCCTCCGCACAGGGCAGAATCCTCCAAGGTCACCGGCCGCAAACTGCCTGGCTCTGGAGGTCTGCATGAAGAGACCTCCTGCAGTGCTGTGCCAAAGAAGATCCCGGTCCTCAACCCATCCCCTGGCAGAAAAAGGTATATGCTCAGGGGGAGGAGGGGGCGGGGGGGAGCGAGAGGGGCGGCAGTGCAGCACAGGGTGCACTGCAGTCCTGATACGGCGCTGGCTGCAGATTTTTCATCCCTGTACATTGGTTGCTATGGGCTACTTCTCCACTTTATCCCTCTTAAAGGCTTAATACATCTCCCCCTGGAATGCCCAGGAGGCTCATGAATTCCAGGCAACAGACCACACTCCCAGACCTGCTCACTTACCCAGTGAAGTGGATGGGACTGGATGCAGATACCTCCTGCTGCATTATCATAATAGAGCTATCGCAGCTACAGTACTACCATGTCAGCAGCTGCGATAGCAACTACATCCACAGCTGAATCAGGCCCTATGTTCCTCATTTATAGCTGGGCTAGTTATCAGGCTGAAAACAGCTTAATATCTACATATATATATGGTGAATAAAATCATAGTTGCCGCCTTTCTGGCTGCTCCTTCCGGGAGGGAGCAGCCAGATCGGCAGGGCAGCGGGGGGCGTGGCCAAAAAAGGGGGCGTGTCCGGACGGGTGCCAGGCATTTGTAGGCGTCACAGGGGCGAGGTCACGCGATCGCGTCATTTTGGCCCCGCCCCCGCTACACAATGCCGATAATACAGGCATTGTGAGGCAGGGGGCGGGGCCAAAATGACGCGAATCGCATCACTGGCTGCCCTCGAAGCGGGGGTTAGGTGTAAATTGCGGGGGGATGTCGGGGGATCGACGGCCGCCGGGAGGCTTGCCTGCCTTTCCGGGGGGGCGGGAGCTGCACCCGATTATCGGGAGGCTCCCGCCCAAATCGGGAGGGTAGGCAATCCTGAATAAAATGTGTTACCAGTATGGTACAGCAAGGGGCCTGTGCAGTAAACAATATTCATATTATGGTCCCTCGTAATGGATGAACAGTTTTATAAAACGAATTAGCGCAATGAGGCGAGAGGCAGCGTCATTATCTTCCTGTGTGCAGAAAGTGTTGCTTTCAGGCCATCAATGATTATTGTGTAAATATTGATAGTGACAGCTGTGCCCTTAATAGAGTAACCCCAGAGGGAGATAAGGACCGCTGATACTGCTGATGGGGGAACTCAGCTCCGATCCAGATCTTTCTACTGTGGTGAGAACGATTAAATAGCTCATCTTCTTCCATCAGAGCTTGTGGTGCTGGTCCTGTAAAATAAATTGTGAGCAGAATAACCTCCCAAAACAATTGCTGATATATAATGTTCATGAAGGTCCATCAATTGTTTTCACGTTTCGGATATAATAACAGAAAGGGTCAGTAAATGGACATTTTCCATGGTCATATTATATTACTACCCCTGTCGCATGAAGCCCTGTCCTCACTCAGGGCCTGATTCAGACCCGCTCGCGAGCACACAGCGCTTGCAAGCGGATCGATGGTCCCTAACTGTGCATGCGCCACCTCCGGCGTGCGCATGCGCGAGACCCGTACTGTGATGCCAGCTCCGTCGCAACGGATCTCGCTGCAAGACGGGGTGGCTGTCGATGTTGATTGACAGCTCGCCCCGTTTTGTAGGCGGGGAGGGGGGGTGGCTGCACAAACGCAGGCGTTCCCTTAGGAACACCTGGCGTTTGTGGGCGGCCCTGCTGACATCGCTTGTGATGTCAGTAGTGGACTTCCTGCTCTATTAGAGCAGGAAGTCCACTCGGGCTTGTGAGAGCTGAGACCCTGCCACAGGGTCTCCTCGCAAGCCCGATGGTGGCGATAATCGCGACCATCACCAGGCCGCCCACAAAAGCTATGCGTGGTCACCCACAGCTTAGCGAGCGGCCCAGAGGCCGAAAAAAACAACAACCCAGCCCTGATTCAGAGCGAGCGCTCGCAAACAGCGAACACCTCTGAATCAGGCCCTGAGACCACTCATCTCCTGATATACTCTGTACTGCTGGGGGACCCTGCTCCTCCCACTATATAACTCTCACTCTGTGGCTTTTTGCTGCCTCCATTCCCCTCCTCACATCATGTCACTGCCCCTGTCACATGCAGCCCTGTCCTCACTGACACATCACCCATCTCCTGATATACTCTGTGCTGCTAGGGACCCTGCTCCTCCCACTGTATAACTCTCAGTCTGTGGCTTCCTGATGCCACCATTCCTCTCCTCACATCATGTCACTGCCCCTGTCACATGCAGCCCTGTCCTCACTAACATGTCGCTCATCTCCTGATATACTCTGTGCTGCTGGGGACCCTGCTCCTTCCACTATATAAATCTTAGTCTGTGGCTTCCTGATGCCTCCATTCCCCTCCTCACATCATGTCACTGCCCCTGTCACATGCAGCCCTGTCCTCAATGACACATCACCCATCTCCTGATATACTCTGTGCTGCTGGGGATCTTGCTCCTTCCACTGTATAACTCTCAGTCTGTGGCTTCCTGCTACCACCATTCCTCTCCTCACATCATATCACTGCACATGTCACATGCAGCCCTATCCTCACTGAAGTATCACTCATCTCCTGATATACTCTGTGCTGCTGGGGACCCTATTTCTCCCACTATATAACTCTCAATCTGTGGCTTCCTGTTGCCTCCATTCCCCTCCTCACATCATATCACTGCACCTGTCACATGCAGCCCTGTCCTCACTAACACATCGCTCATCTCCAGATATACTCTGTGCTGCTGGGGACCTTGATCCTTACACTGTATACTGTAACTCTCAAACTGTGGCTTTCTGCTGCCACCATTCCTCTCCTCACATCATGTCACTGCCCCTGTCACATGCAGCCCTGTCCTCACTGAAGCATCACTCATCTCCTGATATACTCTGTGCTGCTGGGGGACTCTGCTTTTCCCACTATATAACTCTCAGTCTGTGGCCTCGTGCTGCCTCCATTCCCCTCCTCACATCATGTCACTGCCCCTGTCACATGCAGCCCTGTCTTCACTAACACATCACTCATCTCCTGATGTACTCTGTGCTGCTGGTGACCCTGTTTACCCCACTATATACCTCTCAGTCTGTGGCATCCTGCTGCCTCCAATCCCTTCCTCACATCCTATCATTGCACCTGTGAGAGAGAGGTGTGCCCTAGGAGGAGGAGTTTTGTGAGAGCTGATCTACTGCTAGACCGAGAAGCCGGGGCTTCCCCTGCAGGCTTTCCCAGGCAGGGAGCCTCCTCCTGGGGGAGAGAATTGCTGCCGGTGTGCTGCTGACGTGGAAGTGGAGAGGGCGCTTCCCCTGCAGTTTCCCCAGGATGGATGGATCCTCCTGGGGGAAAGAGCCTTGATCTCTGTGCTGATGTGGTACAGGGGAACGCAAAGCCAAGGAGAACAAGCGCCCGGGTACTATTAGCGGCTGGCCAGCCTAGTGCCAGAAAAGACGGTGGTGCAGTGGTCTGGCCTACTACAATTAAGCAATTGGAGTTGCAGGCTGCTTCCCCTAAACCTACGTAGGGTGCTCCATCAGAATCGGTATGATGCGTCCGGCGGTTGGAATCCTGACACCAGCATCCCGGCAGCCAGTGGCGGGCTGGGCAGGGTGCCATGTGCCCCCCGGGCTGCAGCGTCATGCGGGCCGCGGGCCGGTGCAGTCTGTGTCACTGTGACACAGACTGCACCGCGTGTGTAGCGCTGACCGGACGGAGTTCGGTCAGCGCTACACTGACAAACACACAGCCGCCGGCTCCGGCAGCTGTGTGTTTGTTGTAAGCAGCAGCCAATGAGAGTCTGTCAGACTCTCATTAGCTGCTGCTGCTGTGCCCACTGCGGGAGCCGCTCCATCTTCCGGCTCCCGCAATGGGCAATGGGAGAGACGTCATGATGTCATATGACGTCTCTCCCATAATGCAGAGCGGCCCGGCCCGGGAGGACAAATGGAGGAGCGGATGGTGGCGGCGGGAGCGGGGATTCAGGTAAGTGTTTTGTTTTTTTTTGTTTTTTATATTACGTGTGTCTACTGGGGGGGGTGTCTGGCACTACTGGGGGCACTACAAAGGGGGGACTACAAGGGGGGGACTAGTACTACTGGGGGCACTACAAGTGGGGATTACTGCTGGGGGCACTACAAGGGGGAGGGGACTACTACTACTGTGGACACTATAAGGGGACTACTACTACTACTACTACTGGGGGCACTACAAGGGGGGTGGGGACTACTACTACTGGGGACACTACAAGGGGGGGACTACTACTACTGGGGACACTACAAGGGGGGGACTACTACTGTGGGCACTACAGGGGGTGGACTACTACTACTGGGGGCACTACAAGGGGGGGACTCCTACCAAAGGGGGCACTACAAGGGGGGGGACTACTACTACTGGGGGCACTGCAAATGGGTTGACTACTACTACTGGGCGCACTACAAAGGGGGGTACTAATACTGGGGGCACTACTGGAGGCCTGCGTAAGGGTGTTCTTTCCTGTGGCACACGGGGGCACTACATATGGGCACTACTTCAGGGGGCTCCCCTAATCTTTATTTTTACTTACATTAATCCCATATGGACCCGCCTCCTCCCTGAAACACTGGAGGGGGGGGGCGCCATAGCATGCATATTCTTCGGACACACACGCTACTCCTCTGCCAGGGCCGCCTGCATGCATTTGCCCCCCAGGCTAAAAGTTGCCAGCCAGCCCCTGCCGGCAGCAGTGGAAATCCCGATCGTCCTGAGGTAAGTATTAGCTAACCTAATTCTACCCCCTAAAACTCCTCCCTTAGGGGTGCCTAACCCTAACCTCCTGCCCCAGTACCTAACACTAATCCCCCCTCTAAGTGCCTAAACCTAACTTCCCCGCTGCCTAAACCTAAGTCCCCCGGGGGGTGCCTAACCCTAACCTCCCCCTGGGGGTGCCTAACCCAAACCCCCCTTTCCCATAGCCTAAACTTAACCTTCCGGGGGGGTGCCTAACCCTAAGTCCCCCCCGGGAACCCTAAACCTAACCCTCCCCCATGCGGCTATCCATGCTCGGCGCACGGCGTCCCTTCGACGCTGGTGAAGCAGATAGCGAGGATGTGGTGGAGGAAGAAGATTATCTATCTGCAGCTCACACATTTGAGGAGCTGCAGAAGGAAGCGCAAAAGTTGTCTCTAAAACTTGCAGCAATATAGAAGAAGAGAAATTCGTGGGAACGGCCGGCGCTAAAAGAAGAGGTGTCTTCAACTGTGGCCACCCTAGAAAGGGTTAAAAGGAGGATGTCGGTGATGCGACTGGAGAAAAAGGAAGAAGAGAGAGCTTTGCAGAAACAATCTGTGCAAGGACTGTCAGATGGGAAAGCTCCTATAGTGGAGAGTGTGCTGCGGGATGCTAAACCAGCAGATGTGGTAACCGCTGGAGTGTCAAATGCAGGAGCTGATGTGGAAACTATGGCGGAGGTTATTGTGGCTGAGGCAGAGGTGATTGGTGAGGTGGATGCAGGTCCCCTGGAGCATGTGGCAGTTGATACAATGCAGGTGTCCTGCCTGTTGAAGACGGAGGGTTTGGGCATTTTCGAGAAGCCAACCATCCCGCAAGTGAGTGACAGTGTGCGGGGTGCTGGGGGTATGGTAGGTGGAGGGTCCCATGTATCTGACAGCACCCCATATGGACCTGTACTACCTGTGGGGATGGGAGGTGGCGCTGCCAGTGATATGGATGGAGCAGTGTGTCGGGCAGAGATGGACACAATTGAAGCTTGATGAAATCTTACAAAAAAATAAGTGCACTGAGGGGAACCCCCAAATGGATCTACGGAGGCAGGCAGAATGCTGGCAGCCGGGGTGGCTCTTGGGATAGGCTCCGGGGCGCAAGTAACTAGAGCATAGGGAGTCTTAGCTAGGAGGACTAGGAATTCTAATTCCTCTTGATGTAGGCAACCCACTCGAAGTGACACAGGTAGTGTAACAGTATATATAATGTCTCTAGGGATAACATTGCCATTCACTCCAGAAAGAGCCAACTTTTTGGAAATAAGAAGAACTGGGATTTCTAGTTTATGTTTAAGAGATTCAGAAATAACATTTCCAGCAGATCCAGAGTCTACCAAGGCTTTATATTTTTTGTTTGAGACTTGAAACAAATAGACACCGGTAGAAGACTATCCATCTCATGGGAAGACTTGGTTAACACCCCCAACAGGATGCTCCCGATCCAGTTAGGGTTTCCCTAGAGGAGAGGACAGAGGCCCTGATTCAGAGCCGGACGCTCTGACATCTGAATTTTTTTTAGAACGGCCTCCTGGCCGCTCGCATAGCTATGGGTGACCACCCACAGCTATAGCGAGTGGCCAGGAAGATGGTCGTGATGGTCAAGACCATCGCGACCATCGGGCTTGCGACGAGACCCTTGTGCTAGGATCTCGTTGCCGCAAGCCCCAGAAAGATTTTGGCTCTAACAGAGCCGAAATCTCTCCCATTGACATCACTCATGATGTCAGTGGGGCCGCCCCCAAACGGAGGCGTTCACATGGGAACGCCTCCATTTGGGCAGCCACTCCCCCGGCCCGCCCACCAAAGGGGGTGAGCTGTCACTCAACATCGACAGCTCGCCACCTTTTTTTGCGAGACAAGGAACGACGGAGTGCCCATCGCTTTCCGGTTCTCGTGCATGCGCACGACAGAGCCGGCTCCGTCGTGCGCATGCACACTGGCCCACCATCGACCCCGTTGTGAGTGGACAGCGCTTGCGACCGAGTCTGAATCAGGCCCAGAGTTTGAGAATATGATCAGGGGCTGCACAATAGAGGCAAAGCTTGTTCTGGAATCGGCATGTCCGCTCAGCCGGAGTTAACCGAGTCCTGTTGATCTGCATGGGTTCTTCTTTAGATGGAGCAGGAGAGGAGGAACGTGCAGCTGGCAGATATCGATCCTTGAAATGATCTTCATGCCCTTTACTGGCCTGCCGTTCTATGTGGTGCAAGCCTATCTTAATACATAAGGATATGACTTCTGATAAAGATTCAGGAACATCTCGAGAGGCCAATTCAGTCTTCATCCTTTCGGACAATCCATGAAGAAATGCTGCCCTAAGTGCCTCATCATTCCACTTGAATTCGGAAGCGATTGTTTGGAATTTAACCACATACTGCCCCATTGTACATGTCCCTTGTCAAACTCTAAGGATATCAGAGGAAGCCGAGGCTGTCCAGTCTGGCATATCAAAAATTCTCTTGAAAGAGCGAATAACATTTTCATAATTAAAAATGAGAGGATCAGCTTGTTCCCATAGTGGGAAGACCCAGTCCAGGGCAGTCCCAGATAGTAGAGAAATGTATGCCACCTTTGACCTTGGAATGGGGAAGTTCTGGGGTAGGCACTTAAACTGTATCTCGCATTGATTGATGAAACGGCATCGTCTGGGGTTTCCATCAAAAGGAATGGGTATGATATACCGCCGGCCGCATGGCCGGCAGTTGGATTCCCATCAGCGGCAGCCCGACAGGAGCAGAGTTAGAAGCAGCGGAAGGCCGACAGCGCTGGAAATCCCGATCGTGGATAGGTAAGTATAGACTAACCTAACCCCCCTAACCCTAACCCTCCTTAGGGGTGCCTAACCCTAACTTCCCCCCCAAGTGCATAACCCTAATCCCCCCTCTAAGTGCCTAACCCTAACCACCCCCTTCCCCGCTGCCTAAACCTAAGTCCCCCGGGGGGTGCCTAACCCTAAGTCCCCCCCGGGGGTGCCTAACCCTAACCCTCCCTCCCCCTAGCCTAACCCTAACCCTCCCGGGGGGTGCCTAACCCTAAGTCCCCCCCGGGAGCCCTAAACCTAACCCTCCCCCCCACGGCTGCCCGCTCGCGGCGCCCGGCATCACTACGATCGTGATGCCGGGTGCCGGTCTCCCGGCGTCGGGGAAATGCAGGCGTCTACATCAAGACGCCCGGTATTTCACCCATGCCGGGATAAGACAGTCGGGAAGCCGGCTGCCGGTATTTAGGCAGTCGGCTTCCCGATTGCTTCTCCCATCAAAACGCTCAGGAAAGGCCAACTGTAGACAAGTTGTTTGCGTTATTGATACTGGAGGATTTGCAGGAGCAGATCCAGAAGGAGTAGGAAGTATATTCGCCAGAGTCAACTGAATGGTGAATAGTTGGCCGGAGTGTTGCCGGAGGTATTGAGCCACCTGATGTTGTGCTGCCTCCTGATTCTCAATGCGAGAGGCGAGATCTTTCAGCGCCTCTGCAGCCTGCAATCCAGCAGCATCCATAGGGCCTGTACAAACTGTCATGATCTGGCCAGGGTGTTTCTCTGCCATGGAGTTGGAAGACGTGGATCCAGCTTGAGGAGGGAACAGGAGGCGAGGGGGTCTGGATCAGTGTCTTCCTCATCCACTAGTACCGGATGTTGACAAGACCTGACCAAAGGCATGGAGTCTAACTTACTTGGAAGTGTTCACCAGTGACCCTTCCAAGCGGGATTTGGACTTAAGCTGGTTGCGGCCCTTTGGTCAGGAATCCTGCACAAGTGGGAACAATCCATGAAATGAAAGAACACTTTGACAGGGAAACATAGGGGATGGATATTGAAAGTTTTGAATAAAGTGATGTACAGAATACACACTAAATGGTTCTCAGACACAGAGCTGGCACTGGAGGATGATGAGATGATGTACTTAAATACGTCCTTTGCGGCGTCAGACACAGAACTGGCACAGGAGATTGGTATCAGAAGATAGTAATGGATGAGTGCACTAAGGGCCTGATTCAGAGCCGGATGCTCTGAAGGAGCGCTCGCTCTGAATCAGGGCATTTTTTTTGGTGTGGCCTCCGGGCCAGGTGATGGTCATGGCTTGTGACGAGACCCTTGCGGCAGGGTCTCGTTCCCGCAATCCCCAGTGAGCTTCTGGCTCTAAATAGAGCCGGAAGCTCACCACTGACATCACACACATGCAGGTATATATTACGGTCACTGTATATATATGTGTATACATATTTATATAGTGATATAGTGATAGAAGCACTGGTGGAGAAGTGTGGAATGGCTTCTATATTTGTCCCAGATTCCTGTCTTATGTCTTTTAAAACCCCCAGGAGAAGTCTGTTAGAAAAGCAGTCTAGTAGTGTCGGCTTATGTGAAAAGCCGGAATGGGTCCTGGGGGTGTGGATGTGAGGAGAGGGAGGGCTCCATCCACAGGTGACTCCAGGTTTTGGGCCTTTTAGCCTGGTAGCAGGCTCATTAGGGCTTCCACCTGGAACTGGCTGATTTAAGCTGGGTTTGTTTGTGGCTGAGTGTCTCATACCTGGGGGAGCTGGCTGTCTAGCCTGTTCAGAGACACTTGGTTAAAACCCTGTAAGTACTATGCACATGTTTTTTGTCAACACCCACAAACGGCTTTCATGTCAATCAACTCTCGGAAGCCACTTCCTGCTCCTAAGCCATACGATCTACAGCATTTTGGATTGCAAAGCCTCAACTAATTCCATCATGAATGATTTCCCCGATCCCAAAAAGGAATTAGCCAAATGTCAAAGATTTTTGAGAAATGTGGGTAGTTCCCACGAGCCAACTAACAAAGATTGGCAAGTAGTGTTAAGGGCTTGTCTTCCATGCAATATCGACGTGACAAAATTTATCACAGATTGTGTATTGGATGGAGATGTTCCCTTAACAGACCGAATTAATCAAGATAACATTTCCCGCATTGTAACTCAATTGGGTATATATTTTCCAGTAGTAGTTAACTAGAACAAAATCTTCTCCATAAAGCAGAAAGAGAGTGAATCTGCAGAAGATTATTGTGACCGGGCTCTGCAGGCTATCACCCAGTACACTGGGTTAGAAGATATTAAAGATAGCACTCACCACAGGGGAATGATTGTCACTGTACTCATGGATGGTCTTAAAGAGAACCTAAAGACCCGGGTTCAGGCCTCACAGTCTGGCTGGAGGGGAGTCACAATAGATACCCTCATAGAATCCGCCATAGAACATGACAAAAATAAATGGCTATCAGTATTCAAGCTCTAGAAGGAATGACGGTAACATCAGAGCTAACCGACACACCTGCACCCACAACCACACCTGCACCTGCACCTCAACAGTTACACATCCTCACTAATCCCACACCACAGCAAACACAGCCCTACCCCACTTATAATACACAACCACAGGTCACATACTATCCACAAACCCCATATCCCCCATAATATCCTTTCCCTCAATATTCTTACCCATACCCACCACCTTTCTCTCCTGCTCAACCCACACAACAATCCTTTCATCCACGAAAGTGTTTTAATTGCAACCAGCCAGGACATGTAAGTAAGAACTGTACGGCAAAAAGGGTAGGACCCCCAAACCAGGGAGTACCTGGATATCCCCATAAAGGATATACACAGGCACCAGCTCCAATTGTGGCTGTTAATGCTTTATTGGAGAGTGGGAGCCAACGCTAGGGGTCAGGTCATACCTGTAGTCTACAGATAGTCAGGTTAACGGGAAGTACTAGGGAAGAGCCAGTCACGATGGTTGATGTAGTTGGTACTAAATATCCTTTTCTTGTAGACACAGGGTTGACCAGGTCAGTGATAAAATCTCCCGTTAATTGACAGGTAACCAACGAGACAGTACCAGCAATGGGCGTAACAGGTAAAGTGCAACATTATCCTTTAACAAAATCCACAGAGGTTACTATTGGACCGTTGCATACCAGGCATTCTTTCCTCCTGGCAGCAGCAGCTCCTACTAACCTACTGGGAAGGGATTTGTTATGTAAGATGGGATGTGTCATTAATTGTAGCCTTAATGGTATATTTTTTGATATCCCAGAGAGTTGCGCACGAGGTGAGGGATATGTTGGACACTCCCCAAAGGATAATGTATCACTCTACCAGTTTAAATGAAAATCCATCCCAGGTAGATCAAATGTTATCCCAAATTCCAGATTCACTTTGGACCAAGGATGGACAGGACACTGGATTAATGGCAAACGTAAGCCCCGTAATGGTAAATTTAAAGGTCGGTAGGCAAGCTCCAAAAATTCCCCAGTACCCACTAAAACAGGAGGTAGAATTAGGGGTTTATCCAAAAATTGAGCGATTATTACAACAGGGAATTTTAGTTCGTACAGCTAGTGTAGCCAACAGTCCCATCTTTCTGGTAAAGAAGAGTGGTGCGAGGGGTTATAGGCTGGTACAAGACCTTAGAGGTGTTAATAAGGTAGTAGAGAGCCAATTTCCCATAGTGCCAAATCCAGCTGTCATTCTTATGCAGATCCCACCAAATGGAGCCCATTTCACTGTCATTGACCTCTGTTCTGCTTTCTTCTCTGTGCCTCTCCATCCTGACTGTCAGTACCTATTCGCTTTCACATACAGGGGTATACAATACACAAGGACACGATTTCCCCAAGGTTTCATCGACAGCCCCAGTATCTTCTGCCAGGCCTTGCACGACTGTTTACAATCCTTTCAACCCGTCAATGGGTCTGTTCTAATTCAATATGTGGATGATTTATTGCTATGTTCTGATTAGTTTATGTCATGTTTAAATGATACTAAACTTTTGTTGCTTCACCTCTCGCACCCAGGACACAAGGTTGCTAAGGACAAACTACAGCCTTGCCAACCCAGAGTAAAATATTTGGGACACTGCCTAACTCAGGGGTTACGACATCTCACAAATGATAGAATCCAAGCCATACAAAACATGACACTGCCGCAGAACCAACAGCAAATCCATACCTTCTTGGGAATGTGTGGATACTGTAGAATGTGGATCCCAGGTTTTTCTATTTTGGCCTTGCCATTACAGGACAGTCTCTTCCGCAAAGCCCGATCATGTCATACACACAGAGGAATCAGTGCAGGCTTTCCTTAATCTTAAGGATAGTCTGACAAAAGTACCTGCATTGGGAATACCTGATTATGAGAAACCTTTTGATTTGTATTGTACGGAAGCCGATGGTTGTGCTGCAGGTGTCCTCACACAAAAACATGGTGATGTCAGTAGGCCCGTAGCATACTACAGTGCCCAATTGGACAGTGTGGAAAGATCACTCCCAGCGTGTTTAAGAAGTGTGGAAGCAACGGCTGTATTGGTGAGTAAAAGTGAGGAAGTAGTATTGGGCCATAATATGATTGTCTATACTCCCCACGTATCTGCTCTGCTGAACTCTGCCCAAACCAGACACGTCTCTTCAGCTAGGTTTACCAAATGGGAACTAGCTCTAATTGCACCTGCAAACATCATTGTTAAACGATGCAATACGCTGAATCCAGCAACGTATTTACCATATGTACAACATGATGTACAAAGGGTGGAAGGGGACGAGTTGCTGGCGGGAAGTGAGTTCAGCGGACATAATGATACACACGATTGTATGGAATATCTGAATCAGACCTTTACTGCTAGACCTGACATATGAGACACACCTTTAGAGAATGTGAATGTGACATTTTACATGGACGGGAGTTATCATAGACAAACAGACACAGGTGAATTATGTACAGGTTATGCTGTTGTAAATGACACAGACATCATAGAAGCTGAACCCCTTGGTCCTCCTCACTCAGCCCAGGTGGCAGAGTTAGTAGCACTAAAAAGAGCGTGTGAACTGGCAGCAGGCAAATCTGCTAACATTTACAATGACTCTAGGTATGTGTTTGGACTGGTACATGATTTCGGAGCTCTATGGCACACCAGTTGCACATTCCAGACATATAAAACAATTCTTAAAAGCAATCCAACTGCCCAAAACGGTGGCAGTAATTAAGTGTAAAACCCATACATCTGAGGATGATCCAGTGTCACTGGGCAACAACAGAGCAGATGAAGCTGCAAAATGGGCAGCAGGATTAAAAATGAACATGCCAACAGAACAAATTATGTCTTTTCAAACAATTGATATGCTGAAATTAATTGAGATGCAAAATTTGTGTTCAATCCAGGAAAAGCCAGTCTGGAAGTCCAAGGGATGTGGGCAAGATTCCACCAGGCTCTGGAGGGACAGACAAGGTAAGCCAGTAGCCCCCAAAGCATATTACTCCAGCCTGGCTGAGGCAGCACACAGTCTGACTCATCTGGGAAAGCAAGGTATGAGCAAATTGGTGAGAGCATACTGGTGTGCACCAGGTTTTTCTTCACAAGCAGAAAAGAGAGCAATGTCCTATCTGACCTGCTAGAGGAAGAACATAGGGAAAGCGATCCCTACCGAACCATCCCACATTCCACCGACTGATGGACCTTTCCAGGTAATACAAAATTGATTTCATCCAATTACCACCCTGCAGGAATCTCAAGTATGTATTAGTGTGCACTGATGTTTTTTCCAAATGAGTTGAGGCCTACCCAGCGGCCACTAATACTGCTACGTATACTGCCAAGAAAATTGTACAGGAGTTTGTATGCAGATACGGTATCCCTAAAATTATCGAGAGTGACAGGGGTACTCATTTCACAGGTGATGTGTTTCAAAATATGTGTAAACTGATGGGTATTAATAGTCGACTTCACACTCCTTACCGACCATAGGCCAGCGCCAAGGTAGAGAGGATGAACGGGACTATTAAAAATAAGCTAAGTAAAATCATGGCAGAGACGGGACTTGGATGGCCAGAAGCATTACCGTTGGTCCAACATAGTATAAGGACCACTCCTAGACATCCACTAAATCTGTCCTCCTTTGAAACACTGTTTGGTAGACAACCTCAGTTGATTATAAGTCCACAGGAAGACTTGAAGGGTAACAACGAGGTAACTGTAAGGTATCTTATATCAATGAGTAAACAGTTGAAACAGCAACAGCAGAAACTGAAATTGTTATCCCATGATATGCCTGAAACTAACTGTCATGATGTTGAACCTGGAGAATATGTTATGATCAGAAATTTCAGGTTATTTGACTGATCGGTGGGAAGGCCCGTACCAGGTGTTGCTGACAAGTACCACATCCTTGAAGGTGGCTGAGAGAGATACCTGGCTCCATTCCACTCACTGCAAAAAGGTCAACCAACCGGTGGAGAAACAAGGTGGAGACAAGGCTGAAAACGTGGACCTGTCAATCGCGAGCTTGTTCCGGGAGGATTAAAAGGTTGTAGTGAGATACCTGAACTAAAAGAAATTTGCAGGTCTTTGCTGTGGCAATGGACTGGCCTGCTGTGTTCATTTTCATATTCTCTTACAGAGTTTTCACCATTCTCGTTGGTTCGGGAATGTCCAGTTCCTATGACGGGGGACCGATAGAGGAGATGGTAGCTGATGGAGTGGAGTCAGAAGGAGGAGTGCTATGCCAATCAGGGGAGTGTCTGACCAATCTTAGTATTGTAATTGTTAAGAGAGGTGCTATTCCGGATACTCAGGGACGGTGTGGAGGTTTATTATCTGAAGATTCCTGTTTGTGAGCTTTGTGGGTCCCTAGTTGATGAGAACTGTATCCAACGGTGCCAGCCTAAATATAACCCTTACTGGGGTGAGTATCCTTTAGAGGATTATCATAGCATGGTAGGCAAAGTATTAAACCAGACTGATTGTTGGGTGTGCTCACATGTGCCACATGGTCAGCATAATGTAGGGTTGGTGCCATTTCTGCTGAATATTACGAAAATTTTAGAATTGCAAAAAAGGAAAATGCTGGACGGAAAATTCCTCTCATCCAAACCACCTCATTTCAAACTGTACCAATTCCAAGTAGATAGATCGCTTTTGTGTTTAAACATAACCAACCCCAATAAACGGGGTATAATCAGACGATGACCTTCTCACTGAGAGCTGATAATGAGTCTATGAATCATGATCTGTTACGCTAAATTAGATCTAATGGGAGACACTTTAGGTATCGGTATACATTAAGTTCCACCAAACAAATTATTGGTAAGGTACCAGATGGATATTGTGCTAAGATAATACAACCAGAAACTTGCATGTACCAGATGGAAGAACCTGAAATAGGATTATTTGCAAGGGAAATGTGTTTAATGATAATGATGCATACTATTCCATATGTTCTCCCCGATAATGTATATTTTATATGTGGAAGAAAAGCATATAAGTGGCTCTCCCCAAGTTCCGAAGGTTTGTGTTACCTGGGAAGAGTAGTCCCAGAGGTTATGACCCTCACACATGTTGAAATGCTTGGTATTCATAAAAACACACCATCTCCATATCTTCACACACAGTGTGAACACAGAGGCAAAAGAAATATGGTACCTGGTGACGTGCATAAAGCCACTCAGTTAATTAGTGAGTCAACTGGCTTTCAAGTTTTAGTAGCACTGGATCCCACCAGGATCACTGAGGGTACATAAAATTTTAGATATATTCAGGACCTTGCTAAATTGATAGATAATATCACCGAGATATATGATGACACCTTCAGGTATACAGGTAGGGAATTGCAAGCGTACAAGAAAGAACTATTGCAACACAGGCTAGTGTTAAATTATTTAACCACTGTCACTGGAGGGTAACTTTGGCCACCCAATTTGGAGTGGTGTTGCACCTATGTCATCAATGATACCAGCGACCCCAAGGAGGTGATAGACCAGAAGATGGATGAAATTCTGCCGCTAAAATGGGAATTTCGGAAGAACCATAATGCTTCAGTGGCTGAAGTAGAGGAGAAGGTAGAGGAATGGGTTTCATGGTTGAACCCAGCGAAGTGGTTCTCAGGTCTAGGGGAGTGGGTCCAGGAAATGATCGCAAGCATAGGTAAACTCCTGATCCTTATACTGGTTGTCATCATAGTTATTGGCATATGTGTCCAGTGTGTTCCTACTGTGGTGAAGTGTGGAAAATGTAAAGATAAGGTAAAATGAAAGAACGAAATTATGATGGTGGTCAGTAATGACAATATGAATACTGAGGTAAATATAGAACTGCATTACAACCTTGAACTAGGTAATACCATCATATAATGAATTATATTTAAACATGCACAAAATGTACTATTAAAAATTTTATTTTAAAAAACACCTCAAATAATGCAAGTCTCTATTCCCCCTCAAGACTGCCTTTATAGGATTGATGCATCCCCACATCACTTCCATGATCTTCCAAGATCTGCGATGTGCATATAATGGTAGTTTTATGTCCCCTCCCAGAGACACATTATTGATGGATTAAGAACCACCTTGTGCCATCCCATAATAACATTAAATAATATATATAAATGTAAGCCTAAATTAATTTTAAAACCAGAGTGTGATAGCATGTTGTTCGCTATCAAAGGGTGGACTGTCGAATCTAGATAATTAGCTGAGACAAGATCAGCTTAAAATTAAATCAAAACGATGCCAACTTGCGAATGACCGTAAGATACCATCTTGAAAATGAGCTCTGCGAGACGCCATTTTGCTAATGGCCGCTCAGCGCCATTTTAGCTAAACTCACACTTAAGTACATATGGCGATGCTATTATTAGCATCATGCTATCGCATATTATACCATACCCCATACACACATTAATATACACAGTTGCGCTGTTAACATGTCGCACATTAGCGAATGCATAATACCCCGCTTGCGAACGCTGTTTATTTGCTTCGTGTGCACGCATCTGCCCCAAGTTAACTAGCGTCTTTTCCCAAACCCCTAATACTTACACACTGCACATTCACGTAAAAGGTTCCATAGCTTCAAAGTATAAGATTCCAGTTTTATCCATTGATTACTAACACTGTGAAATAAAGGCTATTTGGTATCTAAGGTTAATACATGATAAGTAAACCGTGTTTGGTGTTGTACTGTTCTGCACTTTCTCAACAGCTTTCCGGTATCATTGGTGTGAAGATCCAACATGCATTCTGAACTTATGGACTGTAGAGAGTTAAAACACCAAAATGTACTTTGTAAAACTAACAGCTTAGGTTTGCATGAGGTGGGAAAATGGAGACAAATGGCTGTCGGAGGCTGGTCTGTGTCCATTTGAATGGACCTATTAAATGTCCTGTAACAGAAGCACTGTGATGGAGAACCAATGGGATCGCAACAAACCTCTCTATTGTATAGTCTATATCTGTAAGGGTATATATATGTGTGTTCTGACCACAGTCTTCAGTCTTCCTGCCGATGCTGTTGATAGAGGTTTCTTGTTGATGCCGGAATCTGGTCCCAGAGCGCGTGCATATGTATAACTTTACTTTGGGTCTGTATAATTTCTTTGCGCTAAATTGTATTTAGATCACAGCGTGTAACTATCTGTACTTTGCTTGAATAATATACCTTGTGCATTGGAAACACATTTTCTCAAAGTCTGAGGGTATTTATTTACTGTGTGACTGCGTACGCAAATAGCGTCAATTCTAGAAAGTATAGGCAGGTTTTAGAAGGTATAGGCAGGAGCGTATAGAGGTTTAAATTTAGAATCCTTATTACCAAAGAATCTCTGCCAGTACTGGTCCATATTGGAGCATTGCATTCTGAGTCTCTGAAATTCCTAGTGATCCCTGAAGCCTCTCAAGACATAATTTTAGGGCTACCCTGGTTATGCCAGCACAATCCCAGGGTAGATTGGTGCTCAATGCAAATCTATTCATGGGAGGCTGACTGTCACAATCCTGTCTTCACAAGTTACGACCCACAAGGAGAACAGTCTCATTAACACCACCAGTAATTCCCAAAGAATATCAAATGTTTACTGATGTTTTTTCCGAACAGCAGGCAAATATCTTACCTCCACACAGAGAATGGGATTGTCCAATCAATTTATTGCCAGACAAGATGCCTCCTCGTGGTCATACCTATCCTCTATCCTTGCCAGAGACCAAAACTATGTCCTAGTACATCTATGAGAATTTGGAGAAGGGGTTTATCCGTCCTTCCACCTCTCCTGCTGGAGCTGGGTTCTTTTTTGTTGCTAAGAAGGATGGAGGCCTAAGACCATGTATAGATTATCGCGCTCTTAATGATATAATGGTCAAGAATCGGTACCCACTTCCTTTAATCACAGAGTTATTCGACAGAGTCAAAGGATCCATCATATTCTCAAAACTAGATTTGCAAGGGGCCTATAATCTTATCTGTATCCACGCAGGCTATGAATGGAAAACCACTTTTAATACCAGGGATGGTCATTTTGAATACCTTGTGATGCACTTTGGATTATGTAATGCCCCTGCTGTCTTTCAAGGATTTGTAAATTAAATTTTTCAGGACTTTCTATATATCTCAGTAGTTGTCTATTTGGACGATATTTTGATTTTCTCGGCTTCTCCAGAAGAACATCATAAACATGTGAAGGAGGAGTTATCTCGATTAAGGAAGAATCATCTTTACTGCAAACTGGAGAAATGTGTCTTTAGCATACCCAGTGTGCCATTCCTTGGCTATGTCATCTCTGGTTCTAGTCTAGTAATGGATCCCAAGAAGGTTCAGGCAATCCTGGATTGGTCCTGACCTCAAACTCTGAAAGCCAGAGACTGCTTGGATTTGCAAATTATTACAGACTTTTTATCAAGAGATTTTCTTCTTTGTTGACTCCCATCACGGCCCTGACTCGTAAAGGCGCTAGTCCTGCTCTATGGTCACCTGAGGCAGAGACAGCCTTCCAGCTGTTGAAGCAAGCATTTATTACAGCCCCAGTTCTAAGACAACCAGACCTGGATAGACCCTTCTTGTTGGAGGTCATAGCTTCATCAGAGGCAGTGGGAGCCGTCCTATCCCAGCACTACGAAGACAACCGGGTTCACCCTTCTTTATAGGGGTGAGCGGGTTTGGATTTCTGAAATCCGAACCCCCCCGAGCCCCCCCGATCCGAGTCCGATCCGAATCAGGCTCGACTTTTCCCGCCTGACTCGGATCTGAAATCGAGGCAAAACATCATCATCCCGCCTTCCGAGTCTCGCGGGTTTTGGATCCTATATAAGGTACCCGCGTCGGCGCCATTTTCTCACTCGGCTGTGGACAGTGAAGAGGGAGGGTGGGAGTTAGGGCTGTGTAGTGTAGTGTAGTGTAGTGCTGCTGTTGTCCACTACTTCAAAGTCCATAGGGGCTGGCTGTGTTGTGCTGTGCTGCTGTTGTTAATAGGGGCTGTGTCCACTACTTCAAAGTCCATAGGGGCTGGCTGGACTGTGTTGTGCAGTCAGTTCTCCATAGGGGCTGTGTCCACTCCAAAGTCCTGTGCAGTGTCCCAGTCCTAAAGGGGTGCTGTAGTGTTGTCCAGGGGGTGCTCTGTCCATCAGGGGTGCTCCCCCCAAGTGCTAAAAAAATAATATATTTTCTGTGTTTGTGAATTGTGTGCGCAGTAGCCGCACGTGCATCAACAAAGTGGTGCCAAGCGTGCGCCTGTGTCATAAGTAAAGGGCCGGCTGGCTTGACCGTTAAGGGTGCTGTAACCCCCGAAAGTACACTCCAGTCCAAACCAAAAAAAAAATTATTTTCTGTGTTTGTGAATTGTGTGCGCAGTAGCCGCATGTGCATCAACAAAGTAGTGCCAAGCGTGCGCCTGTGTCATAAGTAAAAGGCCGGCTGGCTTGACTGTTAAAGGGTGCTGTAACCCCAGAAAGTACACTCCAGTCCAAACCAAAAAAAAAATTATTTTCTGTGTTTGTGAATTGTGTGCGCAGTAGCAGCACGTGCATCAACAAAGTAGTGCCAAGCGTGCGCCTGTGTCATAAGTAAAGGGCCGGCTGGCTTGACCGTTAAAGGGTGCTGTAACCCCCAAAGTACACTCCAGTCCAAACCAAAAAAAAAATTATTTTCTGTGTTTGTGAATTGTGTGCGCAGTAGCCGCACGTGCATCAACAAAGTAGTGCCAAGCGTTAAAAGGTTCTGTAACCCCCAAAGTACACTCCAAACCAAAAAAATATATATTTTCTGTGTTTGTGACTTGTGTGCACTGTGGCTGCACGTGCATCAACAAAGGAGCAGCGCCAAGCGTGCGCCTGTGTCCCATAAGTAAAGAGCCGGCTGGCTCATTTCTTAAAGGGTGGTGTAACCCACAAAGTGCACTACTCTCCAGCAAAAATAAAAAAATATTTTCTGTGTTTGTGTGCGCTTTAGCCGCACGTATATATATCAATATAACATAAATGGAGGACCAAACTTTCTCCGATAAAAATAAAATAGGGAAAGATCAAGAACCACTTCCTCCTAGTGCTGTTGCTGCTGCTGGGAGTTGTTCATCATCCCAGAGAGGAAGTAGGAACATCACTACTTTTACTAAACAATTGACCCTCCAACAGTCCCTAGCGATGAGGATGAAGTACGACAGCAGTCATCCTGAAGCAAAACGTATAACTGAGGCCTTAACTGCTATGTTGGTGTTAGACGTGCGTCCGGTATCCGACATTAGTGCAGTGGGATTTAGACAATTGATGGAGGTAGTGTGTCCTCATTTCCAAATCCCGTCTAGATTCCACCTGCATCCTCAAAGCAGCAGCGACAAGCGTGTGTCTGTCTGTTAAAGGGTGGTGACACCCTCACAGTGTGCTACACAAACAATTAAAATATTGTTCTTTTTTTTTCGGTCTTTGTGAATTGTGTGGGCTGTAGCCGCACCTGCATCCTTAAAGCAGCAGCGACAAGCGTGCATCTGTCTGTTAAAGGGTGGTGACACCCTCACAGTGTGCTACACAAACAATTAAAATATTGTTCTTTTTTTTCGGTCTTTGTGAAATGTGTGGGCTGTAGCCGCACCTGCATCCTTAAAGCAGCAGCAACAAGCGTGCGTCTGTCTGTTAAAGGGTGGTGTAACTCTCAAAGTGCTCCAAAAAATAAAAAACTATTTTTTTAATGTGTTTGTGACTTGTGTGCGATGTAGCCGCACTTGCATCCTCAAAGCAGCAGCGACAAGCGTGCGTCTGTCTGTTAAAGGGTGGTGACACCCTCAAAGTGTGCTACACAAACAATAAAAATATTCTTCTTCTTTTTTCTGTCTTTGTGAATTGTGTGGGCTGTAGCCGCACCTGCATCCTTAAAGCAGCAGCGACAAGCGTGCGTCTGTCTGTTAAAGGGTGGTGACACCCTCACAGTGTGCTACACAAACAATTAAAATATTGTTCTTTTTTTTTCGGTCTTTGTGAAATGTGTGGGCTGTAGCCGCACCTGCATCCTTAAAGCAGCAGCGACAAGCGTGCGTCTGTCTGTTAAAAGGTGGTGTAACTCTCAAAGTGTTCCAAAAAATAAAAAACTATTTTTTAATGTGTTTGTGACTTGTGTGCGATGTAGCCGCACTTGCATCCTCAAAGCAGCAGCGACAAGCGTGCGTCTGTCTGTTAAAGGGTGGTGACACCCTCAAAGTGTGCTACACAAACAATAAAAATATTCTTCTTCTTTTTTCTGTCTTTGTGAATTGTGTGGGCTGTAGCCGCACCTGCATCCTTAAAGCAGCAGCGACAAGCGTGCGTCTGTCTGTGAAAGGGTGGTGACACCCTCAAAGTGTGCTACACAAACAATTAAAATATTGTTCTTTTTTTTTCGGTCTTTGTGAAATGTGTGGGCTGTAGCCGCACCTGCATCCTTAAAGCAGCATTGACAAGCGTGCGTCTGTCTGTTAAAGGGTGGTGACACCCTCACAGTGTGCTACACAAACAATTAAAATATTGTTCTTTTTTTTTCGGTCTTTGTGAAATGTGTGGGCTGTAGCCGCACCTGCATCCTTAAAGCAGCAGCGACAAGCGTGCGTCTGTCTGTTAAAGGGTGGTGACACCCTCAAAGTGTGCTACACAAACAATAAAAATATTCTTCTTCTTTTTTCTGTCTTTGTGAATTGTGTGGGCTGTAGCCGCACCTGCATCCTCAAAGCAGCAGCCACAAGCGTGCGTCTGTCTGTTAAAGGGTGGTGACACCCTCAAAGTGTGCTACACAAACAATAAAAATATTCTTCTTTTTTCTGTCTTTGTGAATTGTGTGGGCTGTAGCCGCACCTGCATCCTTAAAGCAGCAGCGACAAGCGTGCGTCTGTCTGTTAAAGGGTGGTGACACCCTCAAAGTGTGCTACACAAACAATTAAAATATTGTTCTTTTTTTTTCGGTCTTTGTGAAATGTGTGGGCTGTAGCCGCACCTGCATCCTTAAAGCAGCAGCGACAAGCGTGCGTCTGTCTGTTAAAGGGTGGTGACACCCTCAAAGTGTGCTACACAAACAATAAAAATATTCTTCTTCTTTTTTCTGTCTTTGTGAATTGTGTGGGCTGTTGCGCACTTGCATCCTCAAAGCAGCAGCGACAAGCGTGCGTCTGTCTGTTAAAGGGTGGTGTAACCCTCAAAGTGTGCTCCACAAACAATAAAAATATTCTTCTTCTTTTTTCTGTCTTTGTGAATTGTGTGGGCTGTAGCCACACTTGAATCCTCAAAGCAGCAGCGACAAGTGTGCGTCTGTCTGTTAAAGGATTACATCGGTGACAGCATCCAAGTAGGCATGTCAGACAGTCCGTACCTGTACTGGCAGGAAAAAGAAGCAATTTGGAGGTCCCTGTACAAACTGGCTCTATTTTACCTGAGTTGCCCCCCCTCCAGTGTGTACTCCGAAAGAGTGTTTAGTGCAGCCGGGAACCTTGTCAGCGAAAGGCGTAGGAGGTTGCTTCCACAAAATGTGGAGAAGATGATGTTCATAAAATGAATTATCAACTCTTCCAGGGAGACCAGCCTCCAGAACGTACAGAGGGACCTGTGGTTCCAGCAGGGACGAATTAATACTCTGTGAGGATGAGGATGTACACACTGAAGAGGGTGAGGAATCGGTGGATGAGGAGGATGAGGATGACATCTTGCCTCCGTAGAGCCAGTTTGTGCAGGGACAGATTAATTGCCAGCTTGTTTTGTGGGGGCCCAAACGAACCAATCATTTCAGCCACAGTTGTGTGGCAGACCCTGGCGCTGAAATGATTGGTTTGTTAAAGTGTGCATGTCCTGTTTATACAACATAAGGGTGGGTGGGAGGGCCCAAGGACAATTCCATCTTGCACCTCTTTTTTTTCTTTGCATTATGTACAGTTTGGGGCCTAGTTTTTCAATGCCATCCTGTCTGCCACTGCAGTTTCACGCCTAGATGGGTCACGTGTTTGTGCCGCCCACTCGTGTCGCTTAGCATAGTCATCCAGCTACCTCGGTGCAACCTTTTGGACATAAAAACACTATTGTGAGGTGTGAGGTATTCAGAATAGACTGGAAATGAGTGGAAATTAAGGTTATTGAGGTTAATAATAGCATAGGAGCAGAAAAACCTACAAATTCTGTGATTTTAGCTGTTTTTATGCTTTTTTTTAAAAAAATACAGATCCAAAACACAAAACCCAGAACCCAAAACACGGAAGGGTGGTTTTGGCAAAACCAATCCAGATCCAAAACACGAAGAAAGATCCAGATCCAAAACCAAAACACAAAACACGAAAAGTGGCCGGTGCACACCCCTACTTCTTTATCAAGGTCTCTTTCCTGCAACAACAATTCTGAAATTCTGCGCAGTACTCCCATGCTGGAGTCAAGGGTGTTTGCCACCATGCAAATGCTACCACTTACTGAGAAAACGTTTGTGGCCGCGGAGTTAAGGAAGCAGCTTCTCACCTGGGCTCACTCCTCACACTTTGCAGCCCATTCTGGTACTCAAAAGACTCTGGAGCTCTTGAAGAGAGCCTATTGGTGGCCATCGATGAAAGCTGATGTCTTGGAATTCATCTAGTCATGTACCTCATGTGCCCAGCACAAATCCTCACATCAAGCCCCAGCTGGTGAGTTGTTGCCCCTGCCTATCCTGTTGCATCCATGGACACATCTCTCCATGGACTTTGTGACTGATTTGCCTAGTTCCCAGGGTTATACTACCATCTGGGTCGTGGTAGACCGATTTTCGAAGATGGTCCATTATGTCCCCCTAAAGAAACTTCCTACTTCTTCGGATTTGGCTCATCTGTTTGTCCAACATATATTTCATCTACACGGACTCCCTACAGAAATAGTCTCTGATCGTGGAGCTCAATTTGTGGCAAAGTTTTGGAGAGCTCTGTGTTCCATTCTGCAAGTAAAATTAAACTTCTCTACAGCTTGTCGAATCGAATAATTGGGTAGGACAGAATCTGTTTGCCAATCAGAAAAACCTGCACGATGCCATCTTGTGAATGGAAGCAAGACTCCATTTTAGAAAGGAAAGCTTACACAAGCGCCATTTTGTCAAAAATACATAGTACACAATCCACAGTGCAAAATTGATAAAAGTAGCAATTTTGCTACTCACAACGCAAAGTTGTTAAAAAGTAGCATGACCAGCTTTTTAACAATCTTCCCCTAACACCGACCGACGGTGTTTAGCAGACATAAAATAACTTTCCAACACATTATAATCACCACAAACTTATATTTGAGCAGTAGCAAATTAGTGGTGTTTTCCCCTGCATTCACATTAACACAACGCAAAGTTGCTAAAAAGTAGCACAAACAGCTTTTTAACAATCTTCCCCTAACACCAACCGACGGTGTTTAGCAGACATAAAATAACTTTCCAACATATTAAAATCACCACAGACTTATATTTGAGCAGTAGCAAATTAGTGGTGTTTTCCATGCATTCACATTAACACATACGCAATGTAGCAAAAAGTAGCAAATTAGTGGTGTTTTCCCTGCTCTTCATGTTAAACATAGGACAACACAAAATAGCGATTTAGACGCACAGCCAGCTTTTTAGTGATCTTTCCCAAACCCATACTGGCATGCTCACACACATACACAGAAGCCTTTCCAACTTAGTGCTGGTCGCTAAGTGCCCCACAGACCCTCAAACACACAACACAATTTAGTGTCATTTCTCCCCGCATACACATTTAAAAGCAATGGTCCCGCAGCGCGAAAGGAATGATTATTACTTGGTTTAATCGCAATGTCAGCATATAAAGAAATGAATGTTTTCTGTAACTATGGCTTAGTAAATGACAATTGGACCGTGTTTGGTGCTTTACTGATCTACTCTGTTCCCACAGCGTTCCGGTGGCATCGGTGAGAAGATCAGAACATGCAGCTATGAAATATGAATGTTAGAGAGAATAACTTCTTGAAATGTTGTATGCCATAGTTAGATTAGATTTATTATGCAGCGGGAAGGTGAACACAATCAGGCTGTTAGAGGCTGGGTTGAGTCTTTGCACTGACCTATGAATTGTACTGTAATGGAAGAAGCAAGAAGAGGAACCAATGAGAACCTGCCAATGTATTCTATTGTATTGCTTATCCCAGTACGGGTATATATATGAGTGCTCTGAAATGAGATGCCAGTCTGCGGTGTTCCTGTTATGCTGTTCGACGAAGGTCTCATTATTGATGCCGGTATCTGGTCCCAGAGCGCACGCATATGTATTGACTGTACCTTATGACCTAATGTTTGTACAATTTAGTTTGCGCTCATTGTTAGATCATAGCGTGGTAATCTGTACTTTTACCTGAATAATAATCTTTAGTGCGTTGGACCGCTATTCAACTGTCTTAGAGTTTTATTAATGGTATAATTAAACACAGCGCTAATTAGCGACACCTTATGGTTTTAGAAGGTATAGGCAGGTTTTGTCTTAGAGGTTCTAGGCAGTTTAGACGAGACTTTCCCTGGTGGGTGGGTGTTGTGGGCGTGGTCCAACGCGTTTATCCTGGAAGCTTGAGACTGGTTCACATCTGTTTGCTCTCACAGAAGAGAATACCCATGAACTCTGACTGGGCTTAAAAACTATAATAAAAGCACTGGACCACGGACAAATAGGAATGAAAGCACAAAGAGACTTACAGAGGAATAAACCAATCGGAGCCACCGTAACATCATTTAAGGAGTAGGATTGGAAACAACCAATGAAAACGCCCCTGATGAAGTCCAACCCGATTGGCTGGATGAAACACTTTGCACTACGCCCACAACACGCACCCACCTGGGAAAGTCTCGTCCGTTGGCCGGAGCTCAGCCAGCGGGTGAGCTAGAGATCTTGACACAGGGCTTTTAACACCACCAGATGGCACAGAGACCACCAGGGCTCCCAGCATTTTACACTTCCAGAGCGCTTTACAGAGCGGATGGCCAAAACGGAACACACCCCTCCAAAAAGGCAAAATCCTGCAAGTGGACCTATGGAATTCCCCGACACATCCAAACAAAGTAAGACGGCTGCCAGAAGATAAGGTAAAGAGCAAAAGACACTAGTTCATTGCCCCTTGCTAATTAACAACTTATTGCACATGCTATAGTACGAGCAAAGGAAACAACACTCCATTTAAACCTGCATCTGATGAATTAAGCCACGTGCTGACTACACTGGCTCGAACTCTTATGTACTTCTGCTGCTTTATTATTCTATGTTTCTGCCTATTTTATGCTGTTTATACATATCTTATATTGATTATTTTAGATATTTATAATTTATTTATAATGTATTTGGACTGTTTTATACGTTAATTTCTGTTTAACATTTGTGATTTTGGGGTCTATTTACTAAGCAGTGTTAAGAGACAGAGTGAAAAGTGATAAGAAAGTGATAAGGTGTCAGCCAATCAGCTCCCAACTGTCATTTTTCAAACACAGCCTGTGAGATGACAGTTGGGAGCTGATTGGCTGGTACCTTATCACTTTTCACTCTGTCTCCTAACACTGCTTAGTAAATAGACCCCTTTATATGAATCAATAACACACAAATTCTTAAACCACTGATATTGTATAATAAATATATAATTTTTTGTCATATGCAATCTCTTTTAATGCGCCCGCAAACCACCTACTTTTTACATCTTTACTACATGTGACAACTGAAAAGGGCCACAATTTTTATTTTTGCAGGCAGCAGGGAGATTTATTGTAATTTTAAAGAAACACAGACAGGGAGCTTAGGGCCTGATTCAGAGCCGGACGCTCTTTGAGAGCGCTTGCTCAGAATCAGGGCGTCACTGTTTATTTTCAAAGACAGCCTCCTGGCCGCTCGCTAAGCTGTGGGTGACCACCCACAGCTTGAGCGAGTGGTCAGACCATCACGACCATCGGGGCTTGCGACGAGACCCTTGTGGTAGGGTCTTGTTCCTGCTCTAATGGGGCCGGAAGCTCACCTACTGACATCACTCATGATGTCAGTGGGGCCGCCCCCAAACGGCAGGCGTTCCTTCAGGAACGCCTCCGTTTGGCCAGCCACCCCCCCCTGCCTTCCTCCAACACGGGGCAAGCTGTCAATCACAAGTGACAGCTGCCCCGCTTTGGTATGAGACCTGTAGCGATGGAGCGCCCGTCGCTGGCCTGGTCTCGTGCATCACAAGTGATGTCAGTGGGAGTGCTTTCGGCTCTGTTAGAGCCGAAAGCACTCTGGGGCTTGCAGCAACGAGACCCTACCACAAGGGTCTCGTCGGAAGCCCGATGGTCGCGATGGTCTTGACCATCGCGACCATCTTCCTGGCCACTCGCTATAGCTGTGGGTGCGAGCGGCCAGGAGGCCGTTCTGAAAAACAAGAGGGACGGCCCTGATTCAGAGCGAGCGCTCTGTCAGAGCGTCTGGCTCTGAATCAGGGCCTGTATCCCTTTCACAGTCAAGTGTGAGTGATAGCAGAGCCTGTCAGGAGTGTGATCGGACAGTAAGGCAAGGCTTTGCTGTGTTTACAGACCTTTCTCAATTTGGGAGGGTTGCCTTGCAATCAGATCTCCACCCGTTCCAATGAACGCTGCCTCAGGGCTCCGGTACACCTTCCTCTTATAAAAATTTCCTCCGGGTCCTCTGCACGCGCTGGCTCTCTTCCGACCAGGCGCTCGTGCTGCTCTAATCCTGGGAGGCAGATACCTGGCACCCAAAAAGGATACAATGCTCCCCTTTAACATTCATTGGGTGAGTCCTTGCCCCGTGCCTGGGGTCATTTTAACATTACAAGCTGCCTGGGGGAACCATTATCCCCTTAGAAAGGGGGGAAAAAGTCACACACAACCAGGGCATTAATAAATGAACAATTATAATACATATATAATAAAGCATAGGCTTGTGATGACAAGCATAATACCTCCTTCATACATGAGTTCCAAAACATATCTATATAAGAGTACTCTAATATAAGTGGTACTCCCAGTTACCAGGGTACCACATATTGTGCAGTTGCAATCAAAAACATCTCCCTTTGGGCCTGATTCACTACCTTTTCGCAACTGCGATTACGTACGCAATTGGCCGATAGTTGCGTTCTGTGCATGCACAAACCAGCCACTGTGATATTAGTGACCACGCAGACCCATCGCAGAGAGATTGACAGGAAGTGCCATTTGTGGGTGGTCGGCGAAATGCAGGCGTGGCAGTGAATTTGAACGCCGTTGCAGGGGCATGCATAAATTATCCACTGCAATGCCTTACATAGCTTGTGTACTCATATCGTGCAATGAAGTTAGCAATTTCTGAGTAAGGTCAGACCTTGTGCAAGTGTCCGTGAAGCTGCGATGGTACTCAATTGTACCAATGGTTTTGCAGTCTTCCTAAACCACCAGTGGCGTAACTAGGGTATTTGGAGCCCAGGGCAAATTTGAAAAAGGAGCCCTCCTCCACTATGGTCACAAGGGATGTGGCCACTGAAAAATGGGGTGTGTCGACATGATACACCCCTTTCTTGTCACTGGGAACATTTCTTTCCATTTGCACCATATGCAGTGCCCCTAGTAGTGGTCCCCCTTATGGAGGCCCCCAGTAGTACCCCTTATATAGTACCCCCAGTATACAATGCCCCCAGTAGTGCCTCTTATGCAGGCCCCCAGTAGTGCCCCTTATACAGTACCCCCAGTAGTGGTCCCCCTTATGCAGCCCCCGAATAGCTCCCCTTACACAGTGCCCCCAGTAGTGATCCCCCATATGCAGTGTCCTTTATACAGTGCCCCCAGGAGTGATCCCCCCTTATGCAGGCGCCCAGTAGTGCCCCTTATGCAGGCCCCCAGTAGTTATCCCCCCTATGCAGTGCCCCCTGTAGTGGTTCTCTCTTTTCAGTGCCCCCTGTAGTTGTTCTCCCTTTTCAGTGCCCCCTGTAGTGGTTCTCCCTTTTCAGTGCCCCCTGTAGTGGTCCCCCCTGTGCAGTGCTCCCAGCAGTAAGCCCCTTATATAGTGCCCTAGTAGGAGTCCCCCCTGTGCAGTGCCCCCAGTAGTACGCCCCTTATATAGTGCCCCAGTAGGAGTCCCCCCTGTGCAGTGCCTCCAGTACTAAGCCCCTTATATAGTGCCCCAGTAGGAGTCCTACTTGATGCAGTGCCCCCTGTAGTAGTCCCCAGTAGTGGTCCCCCCAATGCAGTGCCCCCAGTAGTATCCCCCCCACTAGTAGTCCCCAGTAGTGGTCCCCCCCAATGCAGTGCCCCCAGTAGTATCCCCCCACTAGTAGTCCCCAGTAGTGGTCCCCCCCAATGCAGTGCCCCAGTAGAATCCCCCCGTATTAGTCCCCAGTAGTGGTCCCCCCAATTCCCCCACCAATTTAGTGCCCCCTGTAGTATCCCACCAGAGTAGTCCCCAGTAGTGTTCCCCCCAGTAGTATACCCACCAGTAGTAGTCCCCAGTAGTGGTCTCCCCCCAATGCAGTGCCCCCAGTAGTATCCCCCCCCAAAAGTTGTCCACAGTAGTGGTCTCCCCCCCAATGCAGTGCCCCCAGTAGTATCCCCCCCAGTAGTAGTCCCCCCCTGATAAATATACACAGAAATTAAATAAATAAATAAAATAAAATAAAAAATTCTTACCTGAATCCACGCTCCCGCCACTGTCTGCACGTCAGTCCTCCCGGGCTGGCGCACTCTGCATTATGGGAGAGACATCATGAGGTCATGACGTCTCTCCCATTACCCACTGCTCTTGCAGTGGGTGCTGCGGCTGCAGCAGTCAATGAGAGTTTATCTGGTTCTCATTGGCTGCTGATTCACACACACATCGCTGGCGCTCGGCGGTGATGTGTGTGCAGTAGCAGCAGCAGCCAATGAGAGTTGTCTGACTCTCATTGGCTGCTGGTTAACACACACATCGCCGCCAGCGCTGGCGGCATTGTGTGTGTTAGCACAGCCTGACCCCGCCCGCCTGCCACCCTCCTCCTGGTGCTTTTGGGCAAGCGCTCAGGGGGAGGGAAGGGGCTCAACTGTGCAGCACAGGACCGGCACTGGAAGCCTAGCGGCGGCCCTGTGTAAATGTGTAGCACTGACCGCACTCACTGCGGTCGGCGCTACACTGGCTAACTAGGGCAGGCCAGTACCATAGCCGGCATCTCCCCACCACCGATGTTCACCCCCCTCCCCCATGCCGCCAGTCCCACGGCGCCCAGGGCACGTGCCCCGCTCGCCCTGCCCTAGTTACGCCACTGTAAACCACACTTGCCAACTCTCCCTGATTGTCAGGGAGACTCCCTGAAACAGTAGCAATCTCCCTGACTCCCTCAAGAGTCCAGCAATCTCCCCGATTGCACCTTACCCCCATTACGACGCTGCTATATATATATATAAAAAAACCATATACATTCAAATGGGATCATTAGAATAAATTCCCTGCATTGGGTATAAGGCACAATGATCCCTATGTCTACATGTATTTTATGGAAAGTATGAAGGTGTTTTCATCAAATAGATCTTACTAACTGCTTTGGGGCTTGTTTACATGTGGATGTAAATCAATTTTTTGACACACCTCTCATATGTAGCAGTACACGTCCACTTTACCCCCATGCACATAGTTGTTGCTTTCACACCCTGCCCCACCAATGCATTTTAACCCCTGCCCCACATATGTGTATTAACCCCTACACCTCCAATGTGTATTAACCCCTGCCCCACCAATGCGTATTAACCCCTGCCGCACCAATGTACCCAATGCCACTAACGTACTGGCCCATCAATGGTTAATATCCCCAGCACTCCCAATGTTCCCACTGCCCCAGACAATGTTAAGACTAGGGATGTGCGCTGACCCCCGTGTTTTGGTTCTGGATCTGGATTTGGTTTTGCCACAACCGCCCTTGTGTGTTTTGGTTTTGGATCTGGATTTTTTCGAAAAAAAAATCATAAGAACAGCTAAAATCACATAATTTGGGCCTGTTTTTGTTCCTACAGTATTATTAATCTCAATAACATTTATTACTACTCGTTTAGAGTCAATTTTGACCACCTCACAGCTCGCAATATTGATTTAATCTAAGTTAGGCCAAAAGGTTGCATCCAGCTAGCTGGCTGAATAAGCTAATGGGCGGCACTAACATGTGACAATTTAGCTTCCAACATGGCACAGAGGGGCACTGCAGTGCTAGACAGGATGACAGTTTAATAAACTATACGACACCTAGGAAGTTTAAAACCAAGAATGTTTTCCTTAACTAGGTCAGAGGCCCGACGGAGTTGAAATATGTTTATGGACTGAAGAAAGGGAAAGGACAGAAGGATTGATTATTTATTTATTTATTTGAATGTTTTGATTCTTAAAAACATTTATGAGGGAAGATCAATCTATGATCAAATTCTTTGATCTGGAAGAGATTTTTAAATTTTTATACCTCCAGTAGAAATGAGGTGGCCTTGCTTGTGGAGGTGCTGCTAGAACTTACCATAAGCAGATGTTTACTTTGTACTCAGGGAGGTTGTTAGGGATAATGGGACCAAGATTTGCTGTTTACATCAGAGGAAAGCAGCCCGTAGTTCTCCGGCTGAACTAGAACTCCCAGCATCTGTGATGTTTGCTGGGCCTACTGGAAGTTATTTGTCAACAACAGGTGGCATGCCTCAGGTTACCTCAACCTGCTTTACGCACTGTATGTACCATGTAAATATGTAGGTATGTGACCAATATACACAACTCATTTAATCCAAAAATGTATTTGCACTTTATTGCACACATCCTGGCAGGAATATGCTCTGTGCTGCTGCTGCTCATATTTGCCCACCCCATCAACTTGGTGTTTCAGAATTTTTTTTTTTTAAATGAAAGGGCAAACAGGCGATGCTGCCTGTGGCCATTGCAATTTCTGGATATTCATAAACTATAAATTTATTAATGTCAGACAGCAATGCCCCAAACAGCACATAATGCAAAGAAAAGAGGTGCAAGATGGAATAGTCCTTGGGCCCTTCCACCCACCCTTATGTTGTATATATGAAACAGGACATTTACAGTTTAACAAACCAATCACTTCAGCGACAGGGATTGCCACTTGTGGCTGAAATGATTGGTTTGTTTGGGCTCCCACAAAACAAGCTGCCAATGCGCAGTGGACATTGGTGGCAATGATCCCATACACAAACTGGCTTTACAACACAGGTAAGATCAGATGTCGTCATCGTCATCATCATCCCCATCAGTGTGTACATCCTCTTCTTCACACAATATTAATTTGTCCCCGCTGGAATCCACCATTACAGGTTCCTTTGTATTTTTTTTACTTAATTTCCAGTAAAGGTCTTCCTCGTGGAATTTGTAATCAATTTTAATGAACATCATCTTTTCCACATTTTTAGGAAGTAACCTCCTACGCCGATCACTGACAAGGTTCCCGGCTGCGCTGAAAACTCTTTCAGAGTACACAGTGGGCAACTTAAGTAAAGCAAAGCCAGTTTGTGTAAGAGACTCCAAATTGCCTCTTTTTCCTGTGAAATGCACTGTCTGACATGCCTATTTGGATGCTATCCCTAAAATAATCATCCACCATTCTCTGAATGGTGACCGTATCAGACAAAGTCACAGTAGACAGGTCACTAATTGTAGGCAGTTCTTTCCGACTCAATCAGATGTCATTAGGTTTTGCTGACTGATCTGCATCACCGCCAGCAGTGAGTCTCTTAGGAAAATTTGTTTTTCCTGGCAGCCGCAGAAACTGAGATACTGCCATGTCACGTGCCGCTTGAGCTGACAATTTTTTCACCAACAGCTCTTGCATCTCTTCAGATTTTTGTCCATCAGAAAGAAAGACACAAGGTCTGACTTAAACCTAGGATCAAGTATGGTCGCCAAAATATAGTGATCTGATTTCAAGAGATTGACGACCCTTGGATAGTGGCAAAGCGAATGAAGGGCTTGATCTACAAGTCCGCCATACTTAGCGGAATCATTCAGTTTCAGCTCCTCCTTCAGTTTCTCCAGCTGATTTAGCAAAAGTCTGATTAGGGGAATGACCTGACTCAAGCTGGCAGTGTCTGAACTAACTTCACATGTGGGTTTGAGAACCTTACACAACACAGAAATTATTCTCCACTGCACTTGACTAAGGTGCATTCCCGCTCCTTTCCCTATGTCATAGGCCGTAGTGTAGCCTTGGATGGCCTTTTGCTGCTTTTCCATCTGCTGAAACATATAGAGGGTAGAATTCTACCTAGTTACTACCTCTTGCTTCAGCTGATGGCAGGGCAATGTCAACAGTACTTTCTGGTGCTGCAATCTTCGACACGCAGTTGCTGAGTGTAGAAAATGTCCTGAAATCTTTTGGGCCACCGAAAGCATCTCCTGCATGCCCCTGTCATTTTTTTTAAAATGTTGCACCACCAAATTAACTGTGTGAGCAAAACATGGGACATGTTCGAATTCGCCCAGATGTAATGCTCTCACAATATTGGTGGCATTGTCAGAAATCACAAATCCCGAGGAGAGACCAAGCGTAGTAAGCCATTTTGCAATGAGTTTTTCTAAGAGGTTCTCAGCGGTATGCCTCTTAGTGAAACCGGTGATACACAGAGTAGCCTGCCTCTGAATGAGCTGTAATTTGTTAGATGCTGCTGCTGCTGTTTGCACTGTTGGAGGCAATACACCTACTCGTGGTCTGTCAAAGTCATGTAATCTTTAGTTTGCTCTGTACCGCTTGTCCACATATCCGTGGTTAAGTGGACAGTGGGTACAACAGCATTTCTAAGATGAGAGTTTTTAGAAGTGGAGATGTTGCCCATAGCAACCAATCAGATTCTACTTAACATTTAAATAGCACCTTCTAGAAGATAATAGCTAGAATCTGATTGGTTTAGTAAATTTACCCTAAATAAGGTTTTTAAATGTCCTTGTACAGACTGGGATTTGCTAATCTAGTGAAGTGGAATCTAGAAGGGACATGGTAGTGGAGACACAGGACCTCAATTAATTGTCTCAAACCCACTGCATTAATAGCAGATACTGGACGCACATCTAATACCAGCATAGCTGTTATGGCGTCAGTAATCCGCTGTGCAACTGTGTGACTGCTGTCATACTTGTTCCCCCTTGCAAAGGATTGTTTGACAGTCAATTGTTTTGTTAAACTACTAAAAGTAGTCTTCTTCCTGGTCCACTTCTGGGATGAAGATCCACTCACAGGAGCAGCAGCAACAGGCTTAGCACTCAAGGATCCTTCTGAGGAATCATGAATAGGAGAGGAGTCAGTCATGCTTATGATATTGGATGCAGCAGGACAACTTCCAATCATGATTGAGGATGTTGATGATGAAGGTGTTGGTGGTGGAGATTGCAGGCGCTCAGATCTAACAGAGAGAAGCGAGCAGCTAGTTGACACTGGACTGAGTGTTACATTTTTAGCCAAAGTTTCTGAATTTTGCAAACACTTTGGCATTTGATGAATGCGCTGCAAGTGTCATAACAGGGAGGAGGTTCCTAGATGGTTAAGGCCCTTACCTCTACTCACTCTTGCTTGGCAAACGTTACAGATGGCTTGACAACTGTTGTCCTGATTGAGTAGAAATAATTCCACACATGAGAAGTGGATTTTTTTGTCTTTTGCCCTGGCATGACAATGGGCTTTTTCATACCATGGGCAACAACTGTTGCCTGATTTACACAAACAATAGCCTCATCATCAACATCCCCATCATCCTTGTTAGTGCCAACTACAGAAATATCCTCCTCATCCTCCTGTTGCAGTTCCACAGAAGAATTCTTGGTTTCTACGTCAGCATGTTGACTTGTGCTGCTCATCCCCACATTTGCAGAGAGCACACAAATGGTGGAAGGAGGATCCTCTTCAAGTACAGTATTAAAAAGGTCAGGCTCACACATGGCAACCACAGATACACTTGGGCTCTCCTCAGGAATCTGTGACTTTTCTGGGCACAAAGTTGGTTCATGTGCCTTAGCGATTATAATTTTTTTTGACACTTCTACAGGCAGAAGGGCTTACATCATCATAAGATGCAGAACCACCAGTCATAAATAAAGATCACTTCCTTGCCACTTTGTGTAGTAAATGGCATATTGCAATTTTTTTGTTTCTCTGCAGCTAACTTAGCTTTTCATTTTTTTTTTCTTTAAGACTGTAAAACATTGCTTGTATGATTTTAAATGCCCTGACTTAAGCCCTTGGGCTTGTAGATGATGTTGACAGCCTTGCATCGCCATCGTGACTGCTGGCAGCAACTGCAAGACTGGTATGTGGTTCCTGCTCTCCTCTCATTTGATTGTCCTCCATATCAACAAACTTACACTGTGGTCTGACCGGCAGTGTCAATGAACAATATTTTTTTTAACACCCCCTGAACGAGGCAGCAACACAGACAGCACCCTTTTTATGGACAACAAAGCACCCCTGTCGAGTGCAGACAGACCACCTGCAGAGTCACAAATATGTGGACGATAAACTGGGGTCTGGCCGGCAGTGTCACCAAACAATAATAGTGCAGCTAAGTTGCACACAAAAAAAATATAAAAAAAAAAAAAAATTTGTGGATTGATAATATTCATTTTATTTCACTTTTTTATTTTTTTTTACACTGGGGAAGAGCACCCCTGACCGAGGCAGCAGCCCCTTGATGAACAACACAGACAGCATACCTTCTTTATGGACAACAAAGCACCCCTGCCGAGTGTGGACAGACCACCTGCAGAGTCACAAATACATGGACGATAAACTGTGGTCTGGCCAGCAGTGTCACCAAACAATATTTTGAGCCATTTAAAAACATATAAACTTTTTTTTTTTAAAAAACAACATGAGAAACATTCAAACTATGGCCCTCATTCAGAGCCGTTCGCTATTTGTGGTCGCTCGTTTAAAAACAAGGGGTGGCTATTCAAATGATCCGTACGCACATTGCAGTCTGTTCACACCTCTAAGTCTGAACGAGCGAGCAAAACATACGCTCGTTTATTTGTTAAAAACGCCCCCTGGCCGCTCGCATCCTACGTCATGTCCGCTATTTATTAGATTAATCGAGTACATCGACCAGCGTATGAACTGCTCGCTATTCTTGTGGTTGGTGTTTGCTACCACAAATTTGCGAGCAGTTCTGGCTATAAAATAACCCAGTGACGTGGTCACTGACGCTGCTGTTTTAAATATGCACACCCATAAAACGCCCGTTTTGACCTTTAAGCACGCCTGCGTTCGGATCTCCACTCCCCATTTTCAAGCACCTTCCCCTGTTACCACCCACATACGCCTCATTCTGTCACTCAAAATAGCAGGCACTCGCTATATTGCGTACCAACGATTTTCGGCCGCACTGACTGGTTCGCGCATGCGTACTAAAAACCGTACGCATGCGCAGATGTGCAAACATCGCTCGGAACGAGCGTACTGCCGCTAACGAGCGGCTCTGAATGAGGGCCTATATGTCTTAATGCAGTTTTTGTTCTGTTTTCCAACAGAAATGACCCGTGCTAGAGGGTGCCAAATCGTCACCGGCTTTATTGAACGCTATCGCGCCCACGAATGTCTATGGCGCATTAAGTGTAAAGACTAGAACAATAAAGCCAAGAGAGCTACTGTCGTTACATTCAGCTTGCCATACCATGATGAGGCTTGCTCAAAGTGGATAAAGGCAAAGATTCAAAACCTACGTATGGTGTACGTGAAGGAGAACAAAAAACAGCAGGAGTCGCGGGCATCTGGAGCGGGGGCAGATGAGGTTTATACCAGTACCTTGTGGCACTTCTACCTCCTCAGGTTCCTATGTGAGCAGAACCCGCAGCGAGCTTCCCAAACGCTTCTGGTGGAGAGTGTCCCTGAGGAGCAGGAAGAGGACAACCCACAAATAGAACAACCGTTCTCTTTGGATGTGTTAAGAACAGAAATAGGGCCTGATTCAGACCATCTCGCAAGCAGCCGCTTGCTCATACGCGGCCGATGTTTTTCAATCTGCGCATGCGTACGCTTCGTATTGCGCGTGCACGAACTGGTACGAGCGATTTGGAAACTCTCGCTTGCCAAGCATAGACAGCCCAGCTGAATGAGTGACAGGTCAAGCTGTTTGTGGCTGGTAACAGGGGCAGGCCACTGGAAATGGGGGAGAGGCGTTGCGAACGCAGTCGTGCCTGACTAAATTCAACGCCGTTTCAGAGGTGTACATAATTAACAGCCAGCATTGTAGGACACATCACTTGCTTGAAAACAACACTGAAGTTCTCGCAGTGCTTGCAGCAGGGTCTTACGATGGACGAGACCCTACCACAAGGGTCACCACAAGCCCGATGGTCACGATAATCGCGACCATTGCCAGGCCGCCCACTAAAGCTGTGGGTGGTCACCCACAGCTTAGCGAGCGGCCTGGAGGCCAGGGTTTAAAAAAAAAATGGCCCACCCTGATTCAGAACGAGCACTCGCAAATAGCGAGCTCCTCTGAATCAGGGCCTTAGTACAACCAGCACTGGGCTCTAGGAACCAGTCCTGGTTCTGGACTTACAGGGAAAAAATTGTGTAGGGTCACCCTGTAATTCCCAGAACAAGCACTGGACCCTTTCTAGCGGGGGGCTGATGCCACAGCCAGGGGAGCCATTTTAGCTGGCCCCCCCAGCCACAGCATCAGCCCTGAACCGCTAGTCAGCCCAGGCCAGGGATCCCTGGGGAGTTGGGGAACCCCCCCAATAAAAGTGTCTCCCTCTCCAGGGCACCCCTAGCCTAGGTTGATAGCCCGGGGCTATCCCTGCCACCCCAGGGCAGTGAGTGGCATGTTGATAGTGTAAATGTAGTGCATTTGATATAGTTTTATATATTGTCTTTGCTGTGGAACTGCAGGTCCCAGCAAGCCTCCTCAGCTTGCTGGTACTTGGAGAACCACAAGTACCAGCATGTGGGGCATTACAGACCTGCTGGTACCTGTAGTTCCACTGCAAAAGCAATATTAAAAAAACACAGGACACACACCATACACAGTATAATTTTATTAAACATACATGCACTCACACATGTACACACACATGTACTCATACTCACCTATGTGTCCCTGTAGCATCAGTCCTCTTGTCCAGTAGAAATTCTATACGGTACCTGTGGAAGAAAAAAAAAAAACATACTCACCTTCTCCTATGCGTGGTTCAGTCCTCTTAGGTCCAAAAACACAAACCACGCACTTAAGGAACAACCAGGATGGTTGTCACTTCCCGACTGAATCGTTCAGACGCGGCTTCTTCCTTTGAAGGTCTGTGTCTGAGCGTTGATTGGCTGAGAGAGGTCAGCCTCCGCCTCTCAGCCAAAGGACGGCTCCCTCCATTGAAGTCAATAGAGAGCCGCAGAGTAACTAAAGTTTATTCTGCGGTTCCCACCACTGACTTCAAAGTCTAAAGCCTACAAAAAGGCTAGAGCCGCGTCTGAGCTCTTCATTCGGGCTGTTATCTAGCGCATGGGCCAGTTTTATTTGTTTTTTTATTTTAAGAAGACCATGGATGCCCCCAGGGACAAGGGGACCACCCCAGGTAATGTAGGTGAGTATGTGTGAGTGTGTATGTATGTATTAAAACTGTGTGTGTCTTGTGTTTATTTAAACATTTCTTTACAGGTGAACTACAGGTACCAGCGGGCCCTTAATGCCCCACATGCTGGTACCTGTGGTTCCCCAAGTACCAGCATGCAGAGGAGGCTGCAGTTCTACTGTAAAGACAATGGCCCTCATTCAGAGCCGGACGCTCTGAGCAGAGCGCTCGCTCTGAATGAGGGCCGTCCTCCATAAAAATGGAGCGTCCTCCTGGATGCTCGTATAGCTGTGGGTCACCACCCAGAGCATATACGAGCGAGCAGGATGATGGTCGCGATGGTCTTGACCATCGCGACCATCGCCAGTGCGACCAGAAGCCTGTGGTCAGGGTTTTCGACCACAAGCCCTGGAGTGATTTTGGCTCTATCAGAGCCAAAATCACTCCCACTGACATCACTAGTGATGTCAGTGGGGCCGGCTTTTGACGGTAGGCGTTCCCTTGGGAACGCCTCCGTCTGGGAGGCACGCCCCCGGCACGACCACCAAAGGGGGCGTGCTGTCAATCAACATCGACAGCACGCCCCCTTTGATCAGACACAACGAGCGAAGTCCTTCGCTCGTCGCGTCTGGCGCATGCGCATGACGGAGCTCCCTCCGTCGTGCGCATGCGCAGTGCACACCATCGACCCACTTGCGAGCGGACAGCCGCTTGCGAGTGGGTCTGAATGAGGCCCAATGTTTTTAATCTTTTTTTACACTACACCTACACTATCAACCTGCCACCCACCGCCCAGGAGTGGCGGGAATAACTTTGGGTTATCAACCTAGGCTACGGGTGCCCGGGAGAGGGGGACCCCTTTATTGGGGGGTCCCCAACTCCCCAGGGATTCCTGGCCTGTGCTGACTAACAGTCAGGGCTGATGCTGCATCAGCCCCCGCTAGAAAGTGTCCAGTGCTGGTTGTAGAGCTTACAGGGGAACCCTACACAATTTTTTCCCCTGTAATTCCAGAACCAGGACTGGCTGGTTGTACTACGTACAGTGTTTTTTTTTCCCTTACTTAGACAACCAGGACTGGCTATAAAAAGTCTGGGGCTGGTTCTGTTTTAGGGGGGTGACCCCAAGTAATTTTTTTTCTAAATTTAACTCTCTTACCTTTTAACAGTAAGATACATCCATGCATCTCACTGATGTCTGCATGTATGTGTGTCAATCCGACCTGCTCATGCTCAAATCGAAAGCATGAAGCAGGTCTATTCATTTGGGGATTTGAAGTTCGATTTTGTGTTCGATTTCAAATCGAATGATAGTTAATAATGGATTTGTGTGTTGGTCTATGTAAAAGTACCAATGTTTTTTTCCGATGTTCGATTTGAGTAAAATTTGGTTTTACATTCGATTTGGCATTTTAGTAAATACCCATTTGCAAAATCAAATGCAAATCGAATGCAAAATCACTCAAAATGCAAAATCAAATGTTATTAAATTTACCCCTTAGGGGTCTATTTACTAAGCAGTGTTAAGAGACAGAGCTCCCAACTGTCATCTCACAGGCTGTGTTTGAAAAATGACAGTTGGGAGCTGATTGGCTGGTACCTTATCACTTTTCACTCTTTCTCCTAACACTGCTTAGTAAATAGACCCCTTAATGTCTAAATTAATTGCCTGAAAACCATAACCGCAGTACCTGGGGCTAGCCAGTAGATGTCCCTGTTGAGGCTGCCCTGACAGATTTCCAAAGGTATTTTCTGCTGAATAAGTAACTTGTACCATTCTCTGTAAAATGCCAAAACACGGCCAATGGGAGCATCTCATTAATGCAACCACAGTATCTTTCTGGAAAACAATAACAGTATAAGAAAATGTAACAATCGCACTTCATTATTCGCTCCAGACAGTAACAATTCCAGTCAGGCATCAGATTTTATTTCGAGAGAACAGCCCCCTATCACTTGCATCAGATTACACACGTGGAACTCAGAGCATTTACACCGCCATGGAGTCACAATCTGACAGTTCTACCTCTAATGTTGTTTGTAAATGAACCTGTAAGAAATCATTAACAGCCAAAACCTGATCCAACATTTCAATCATTTGAAAAAAAAAGTAAAATAGAAAAATGCAGGAAGAGAAAAAGTAACAATAATATATTATTAGTTAATGTATATTTAGTGTTTATATGAGGCATTTACTATTTTGATTATTTTAAGGCAGCTGACGTGGAGTCGCCAGTCTCCTGTCTGTGACTTGTCGGCCTTGATTCCTCCCTGTTGGTAACGGGCATGAAGTGTGGCATGACAATATAATGTCACATATAGAGGTCTATTTACTAAGCTGTGTTAGGAGATAAAGTGAACGGTGATAAGGTACCAGCCAATCAGCTCCTAACTGCCATTTTTCAAACACAGCCTGTGACATGGCAGTTAGGAGCTGATTGGCTGGTACCTTATCACCGTTCACATCTTCTAACACAGCTTAGTAAATAGACCCCCCAATGTCACAGCCCAGCACCACATCCCCAAGCAGAGGGGTCTAAGTACTAAGCCTTGGAGTGAGATAAAGTACCAACCAATGAGCTCCTGTCACTTCACAGGCTGTGTTGGAAAAATGACAGTTAGGAGCTGATTAGTTGGTGCTTTATCTCTCTCAAAGGCTTAGTACATCTACCCCAAGGTAAGCAGAAGGAAGGGGGTGCACATGCTGGCTCTGGATAAGCAGACTGGGGTAATTACCACAGCATCCCCGGCATGGCAGCTACTCTAGAATAGGGCTCTACCCATGCTCTGTCCCAAAAGCGTTGCTATGGCACAGACTGGCATTGAGCTGTCATTTCATACGTGCTCCGCAAGAAACAATAGTTGGTCCACTTTGTGAAAGTTTTTTTTCCCAGATCCCGGGATGCCTACATGGAACAAAGACAACTCTGGGCATGATTCATTAAGGAACACAACAGTGAATGCAATAGCGATTACAGGCACACAGTTCAACTGCGATAGTATGCTAATCCATTGCGATCGCAATGCCGCTGCAGCACAACATGAGGACGCCCGCTTTACCTTACACACAAGGTAGCAAGACTGAGAAAACATCGGTACCATCGCAGCCTCACGCACACTGGCACAAGCTCTGACCTTACTCAGAAATTGCTAACATCATCGCACGCTATGAGTCCTCAGGCTGCGTATGTCATCACGGTGGATAATTTATGCATGCCCCTGCAATGGCGTTCAAACACACTGGCACGCCTGCGTGCGGCCGATCCACCACCCCGTTACCACCCACAAACGCCACTTCCTGTAAATCACTGCGATGGGTCTGCATAGTCACTGCGATCGCAATCCCGATCGCAGTGGAGTGTTTACGCACACGCACACTGCGATGCATACGCAGTATGCAGCAGTCATATGATTGCGTGCGTATTAGCAGCTGCGTTCCTTGCTGAATCAGGCCCTTTATCCATTAATGAGTAATAAAGTGGAGAATGAGGGTTTGGGTTTGTGTGGGGACCATATTAATTCTATTTTGAACTGTATTATTTATTAACACCCACATCATGTAGCCTAAGGGTATTGCTAACAGTGGCGTAACTACTGCCCCCGCAGCCCCCGCGGTGGCTTGGAGGCGCTGGGTAGCTTGGGGGCGACGGGGGCAGTATTTACGCCACTCAGTGGCGGAACTCCCGTAACTATGGAGGGTCCAGGCGCCCACTGAGTGTGTTACCAGCGGGCGCCTGGCTCCTATTCAAACCCCCGGCGGCAGCTGGAGGATGGAGCTCCCTCCGTCTTCTGGCTCCCACAGGGCACTATGGGAGTGACATCATGATGTCACTCCCATAGTGCCAAGGAGCGGACGCCGGGGACGGAGCTCAGGAGTGAGCTCCCTCTTCCGGGTCCCACAGGGCACTATGGGAGTGACATCATGATGTCACTCCCATAGTGCCGAGGAGAGGACGCCGGGGACGGAGCTCAGGAGTGAGCTCCGTCTTCCGGGTCCCACAGGGCACTATGGGAGTGACATCATGATGTCACTCCCATAGTGCCGAGGAGAGAACGCCGGGGACAGAGCTCAGGAGTGAGTTCCGTCTTCCGGGTCCCGCAGAGCACGATGGGAGTGACGTCATGATGTCACTCCCATAGTGCCGAGGAGCGGACGCCGGGGTATGGACGGCAGCAGCACTGGAGCGGGGATAAAAGTAAGTGGTTTTTTTTTTGTGTGTGTGTGTGTTTGTGTGCGCGCGGGGGTGGGAGCAATTACAGGGGGCTAACTACTGGGGGCAACTACAGGGGGCTCACTACTGGGGGCAACTACTGGGGGCAACTACAAGGGGCAACTACAAGGGGCTCACTACAAGGGGCAACTACAGGGCACAACTACGGGGGGCACTACTAAAATGGGCACAACTACAGGGGGCACTACTAAAATGGGCTCAACTACAGGGGGCACTACATGAAGGGGTACAACTACAAGGGGCACTGCATATGGGCACAACTACAGGGGGCACTACTCTAATGGGCACAATTACAGGGGGCCCTGCATAATGGGCACTACTAAAGGGGACATTGCAAAAGGGGCACTATTACAGGGGGCATTGCATAAGGGGCACTAGTATAGGGGGCATTGCATTTTGGGGCACAGCTACAGGGGGCACTGTATAAGGGGCACTAACTTGATACACACAGTTTACAGGTTATAAACTATGTTCCCAATAATCTGGTTCTACACGGACATAAAAACTGTGCAACCTGTCTTGAGCTGAGGTGACAGACTGGCAGGAGCTGAGAGGAGGGTTGGTGAAGTAGATCTGTCAGGTTGGGATGTAATGGGTATTACGGTTTGGCATAATGTGTTTTTGGCATTACTGTGTGCACAATGTGCTATTAGGGGCATTACTGTGTGGCATATTGTGTAAGGGGCATTACTGTGTGGCATTATGTGTTGTATGTGGCATTACTGTGTGACATAATGTGTTGTATGTGGCATTACAGTGTACAGCATGGCATAAATTTGTTATAAGGGCATTACTGTATGTCATTATGTGTTATACGTGGCATTATTGTGTGGCATGTGTAAGGGGCATTGCTGTGTGGATAATGTGTTGTAAGGGGCATTCTGGTGTGGCATAATGTGTTGTAAGGGGCATTCCTTAGTGCGTCATAATGTGTAAGGCACGTTGCTGTATCATGTAACCACACACCTTAAACGTTGTCTTTGGGTGTGTTTGATCTTTGGGCGGGGGGGGCGCCTGAAACTTTTTTCGCATTGGGGGAGCAAAATTTATAGTTATGCCACTGATTGCTAATAGCCCTAGTTCTATAAGACATGCTTCCCTTAGGATTCCCAGTGGCGAGAGGGGGGGGGGGAGCGGGTACAGATTACCCGGGCCGGGGCTTCCTGAGGGGCCCGGCAGGGGCCCGGGTCCGGCGCTGCTCCCCCTCCCTTCTCTCTCTCTCTCTCAGCAGCCCAGCATACAGCGTAGAAAACTGCTCATGGCTGCTGAGCATTAGCCACAACAGTCTACTTTGCCTGTGGGGGGGGGGGGTGATCACACTGATCGCGCCCCCCTGGCTTTGTGCCGGGCTAAGGGGCTTACAGCGCCCCCCTCCCCTGCGCTGCAAATATGTTTTTTTTTTTTGCTCGAGGGGACGTGGCCATGCCTCCCACGATTAGGCCACGCCCCCTCTGTACCTGGGCCCGCCGCGGCTCTCTACGGCCCTGAGGATTCCAGCGCTATGCTGACTGGCCAAGGCCTAGTTGGCATCATCGTGCACACCTGCGTGGGGGGGTGGGGTCACGTTACATGTCCCCACTGTTATAGCACCAGCAAAGCCTTGTGCAGGTCAATGGAAATGTCGGGACGCGATGCTCTCTGTCCCTCTGATTTTTCCACCAGCAGCCTGGGCTTAAGAGCCTAGTGCTGGTTAGTAATTTGGGGTGGCCCCTGTTTTAAATAAAATGGAGGAGCCTGAACACGCCGGACAGAGACAGATCATTTTGTTGGGCACATTTTCAGCGGGATTGTCCCGCTTAGTAGATAGATGGGGGGTTGAGATGAATTGTCGCAGAGTTTTCTGTTCTATAGTCTGGTTTCTCTATGTTTTTGCGGCAGTTTTGGGCTTAGTCAGTCGGCAGGATGTAAACCTGCTGGGAAATCGCAGCAACCAGTAAATTCTCCCCTTACAACCCACTTTTACTGCTGTGTGCACGATCAGGCTGGATCTGTCTGCCGGCAGATGTAACACTAAAGGTGCGTACACACAGGACGATTTTTTGAACGATAACAATATCGTCCAAAAAATCATTCAGTTACTGGCCAAAAACGATGAACAATAGCTACCAAGGCGCGCTCCCGTTTGTAGTTGGTAGTTATCGTTCATCGCCCGAACCTCCCGTCCAACCTGACGATGTTGTCAGGTTGAACAAGTTCGGGGATGAGGGAGGGAGCCCGGCACTGAACAATTTAATTCATTCGTTAACGATTTCATTCGTTAACGACACTGAGCACAGTTCTGAAGGGGACACACGGGACGATGTCATTCGTGGAACAAATCGTCCCGGGTGTACGAAGCTTAACGTGATCTAGTTTCCTGTACTACATCTTTTTTTTTTTTTTTTTTAATTAAACTTTATTAACAATTTTGATGCTACAAAACACGCACATTATTGTCAGAGGATCAATAATGCCAATATGACTGCACACAAAAGCCGCTCTGCGGTCATCTATCGATTGCGTTTACCATCATTACGGTTAATAATGACCTCACTGATTTCCAGAGGGTCATCATGCAGCATTAGTGCCACTTTCAACCTGTCCACAACTGCACATTGCCTGGTATCAGCTGGCATCAGTGGATTGATCAGGGGTGATGTTATTTACAACCCATTTTAATTGAAGCTTGCTAGAACAATCTAGTACTTTTTATTACATTTATGTATACTTAGTTTGCAATAAATATATTTATTTTTACCAATTGTGTTATATCAGCTTCTTCTTTTCCTCAAAAGCGCTGTTATTGTATACTTATTTCTGTCTTTTGGGGACTTACTATCTCCATTCCCCACAGCTGCTTGAGAAATGCAGCCCTGTGCAGCGCCTGTATTAGGAATTTCATTATTCCTATTTTTTTTATCAGCAGATACAGTTGGCCCTGCACATATGAGCTTATTCATACTGGCCGTCAAAACTGGTCAGCGGGGTCCAGGAAGTCTGCATCAGACAACCAAGACCCTTGACAACACGGGGCTGACATGTCCCCATTTTGTAGAACGGTACCAGTCTCCGAGTCTCCGAGATCGCTGCCCAGGCATGACCCCCCAGTCTGCCCCCCAAATATCACAGCACGTCAATCATGCTGCCTTTTGGGGGATCTGAGAGCGATATCCATTCTGCAATGCATGGAATAGGTCCAGCGTATGCGCAGTTTTACGATAATCGGAAAACCGATAAACTAGGGATCAGTGGGTCTCATTCAGACCCACTCGCAAGCGTTATGCGCTCGCAAGCGGGTCGATGGTTGTTGATGGACAGCTCGCCCCGTTTTGTAAGCGGGGTGGGGGGTTGGCTGGACAAACGGAGGCGTTCCTGAAGGAACGCCTGCCGTTTGTGGGCGGCCCTACTGACATCACGAGTGATGTGATCACCAGAGATGTCAGTAGTGAGCTTCCGGCTCTATTAGAGCCGAAAGCTCACTGGGGTTTGCGGCAGACGAGACCCTACCACAAGGGTCTCATTGCAAGCCCGATGGCTGCGATCATCACCTGGCTGCTCGCAAAAGCTGTGGGTGGTCAGCCACAGCTTAGCGAGCGGCCAGGAGGCCGTTTTTAAAAAGAAAAAGCGGCCGCCCTCATTCAGAACGAGTGCTCGCTTTTTGCGAGCGGCTCTGAATGAGGTCCAGTGTTTGAACATGAATTAGCTCCAATGTGTAGGAATCATTCCTGTAATAAATCTTATATATCATTCAAAATAACAATAGCACATGAGAAATGTTTAAAATTGATTTACAATGGCTTTAAGTGAAATGGGATTTAAATGTTTCCCCCCTTGTTACAAGTCTGTGATCATTCCCTCGTTAACCATTTGTGACCAGATAGAGCAGAAGCCTGGGAGGGGGCAGGAATCCTACATTGGGACATGGACCGTGGCTTGTTGAGGAGGACAGAATAAATTGCAGAGCTCCCTGGTTCCCAGCAGTGAGTTCACAGATACTTCCTAGATACATAATTGACAGGAAACCAAAATCACAGCCTCTGAGCAGAAAGTGGGCTGATGTGTTTTCATAAAGAGCACAGCTCATCGCTCGCAGGAGTTCAAACGCTTCTCCCATTCTCTGGGTGAGGGAAAACTGCTGATCAATACGACTTGGGTTCATTTTAACACTTCAAGAAGTTTCTTAGTGATGTCCAGCAAATACGTCCTAATAAGCAAAGCGGAGGCGGTGAGACGGGAATTCCTAGAGATTGTATCCTGTTGGGTTCTTTATTCTTTCACTCTCAGAAATGTAAATGTGATGTTGTAGACTACAGGCTACAATGGCTAATGCCACCTAAAGATGGTCCCGAAATGCCAAGCTGTTCGGAGCTTGATAAATTGAGCAATACGCAGTCCCCATGGTGCTGACCTTGGCGGCCGGTGTCCGTGTATCTGTGTCTTATGGTGCTGACCCTGACACCCCACGACTGGGGGCTACACCCCCCCATATACAACCCAGAAACGCCTATCAAATTTGCATGGATCCGCGACTCTGTGCGTTAACCATCGTGGCGCCTGCGCAGTGTGGCCGGACGCATCGGACACTAGCGCCCAATGCGTCCATCTCTGAATCACCACAAAGTGATGTATTTAGTCAGTGTTGGTGGAGGCGCCGATTACTAATCAATAAATCCATCCTCTTTAAGAGAGATGCAGCAAATAAATTGGGGTGCAGTACCCAGAATACTGCAGTGAGGACCTCAACACAGATCCTCCTACAGTACATAACGATTGACTGTACAGTAGTTTGATTAAACAGTTTTATTTTATGAATGAATGATATTTTTTATGGCTACGTGTGTTAGATACTTACTGAAGTGCCACGAAAAAGACGCAAATCAAAGTACAGCCCTCATGTCACCTCCTAAGGGTACCAGTGGCTTTCCAGACGGTGTGGAACTAAAAGTCCCAGCAGATCCTGACCTCCTACAACAGTGGAAGAGCCTACAGCTCTTATAACGCATCAGCAGGTCAGAGTCAGGGGGCGATGAAACCCTTTTCTGTAAGCCTGTTGCTGGGTTTGTCATCTAGGTGCAGCATATAATTAATCAAGGTGATAAGTCAGGAACGCGGACACACGTCACCCTACTGATCCCAATAGATGCGGCGGGTGCCAGAGGTATTCACCAATTCCAGGTGTTGTGTAACTATACATCCCAGCATGCCCTGCCACAGATTCAGCATGCCCAAACAGCAAACCTGTGGCAGGGGCATGCCGGCATGTGTAGTTCCACGTGCTGAATACCCTTGCTGTGCACCCTGAGGAATGTGAACTGTAAGACGGAAGCGACATTAGAGAAGCCGCTGTTTGTCTTTTTACATTGGAACGCTATCTTCATTAGCACTGGTAGCAAAAAGCATCAAGGATAATGACGGGTTATCAGCTGGTCATCTGGAGGCCCGACTGGGTTCATGCGGGACTTCCTCAAAGCACTTCCTCAGAGATCATTACCCTGAGGAAGTGCCACGGCAGACACGAAACTGACCTGCTAACCCATTCCCGTTGAAAATGTTTATTCTTTTTAAGCTGACATTGCGCATAAGGAAATGGATTCATCATTAGGAGACAAAGCGTGAGTGCGGTCTCTTTCTTTTTAAATGTTTGACATTCCTTGTTGGTGGAGGGGGATCCGCAGCAGAGACCTAGCACCAGTGACCAGGCGGAGATGGGGATTAGATACCCATTACAGAGGCACACATAGAGATGTATATCGTCTACAGAGGACTGATGCTTCCCTGCATTCTACAGTGCTGCACCCACATATCATCCGCTGAAATAACCCCGATCGTCAGGCCCAGAGAGGGATGTGGCCTTTCAGACAGTAGGGGGTATATTTACTAATATGCGGGTTTTTAGAAGTGGAGCTGTTGCCCATAACAACCAATCAGATTCTAGCTATTATCTTCTAGAAGGTGCTAGATAAATGTTACGAAGAATCTGATTGGTTGCTATGGGCAACAACTCCATTTCTTAAAACCTGCACTGTAGTACCCTTAGATGTGGCTTATAGTGAATGTGGGCATAGCTGGATGGATCTGGGGAAGTGATTCATTAGATCACAGGTTCTCAAACTCAGTCCTCAGTACCACAAACAGTGCATGTTTTCCAGTTCTCCTTACAGAATTACAAGTGATATAAATTAGTTGAACGTGAGGATCTTTCAAAATGTGTCAGTGAGTAATGAATACACCTGTGCACCTGCTGGGTGACCTGCAAACCATGAGCTGTGTGGGCTCCTGAGGGCTGAGTTTGAGAACCACTGCATTAGATGATAGATTTGGCTTATTTTTGCCCGGTTTTGCTTGTTACACCTGTGTACAAACACTAACCATGTGTCTAATTATATTATATACAGTATAAAAGTATAAACCAATCTGTACATTATAGTACAGCTACCGCCTGCACAGAATGGAGGCATTACATATCTGAGCTGGGCCACTAATGGGGCCTATTTATTAAAACGCATGATGGAGCTGCGCATCCACAGCTGTAAGCATGTCTCAGACTCCCCCATATTTACGTACATACTGATAATTGACAAAACTCGTCTGCAGGAAAATCCGGCTAAAATTACATTCAGTATTAGAAGTTAGATGATTTACAGAGTGAGGGTCCTATTCATCATCGAAGCCGTATGGCCTCCGATGATAAAGTTTTGAACTCGTTGCGAGGGTTACTGTAGTATCCAACTCGCAGCCCGGGAAGCCTGACACCGGAGCAATTCATCATTGTTCCGGTGAGGGGACAACTGCTCCGAAAAGCAGTTGTCCCCATGGAAAGTATCGCGGCTACTCCTTACCTGCTCCCGTCGTCCCGGCAACACATGCGTGACCTCGGGTCATGCATGCTCAAGGCCGCCAGGAGGGAGTGAGGAGGTGGCGGAGGGATCCGCTCGGATCCCTCTTCGCATCCCCGGAACTCCTTCCCATAGGAAGGAGCGGGGCTATAAGAGCAAGCACCGTATGAAGATGGCGCTTGTTCTCGGCAGCAAACTCCGAAAACTTTCAGTTTTCAGAGTTTGCTGAATTCCCGGGGGGGGTCCTATCGGACCCCTGATGATGAATTGCCCGGTAACTTAAATATGTGGAAACTAACATTTCCACATGGTTACCGGGCCATTTATCGGTTGATGAATAGGTCCCTAAGTATCTAAATGCAGCAACTTACATAGGTGGTGATAATAATCTTTACTGAGCATAATCAGGGTTTATAAGTAATCAGCTTCTTTTTTGCTTTTTCTTTCTGGGCCTCCGGAGACATTATTATTAGAGTCACTCAGCCTCTGACGCCTCCGGTGAGCTGCAAAATGCCATGAGCTGATGCTTGGAGACTATGGGCCTGATTCAGACCCGTACGTTAAGCCGTGAATACTCGCCATGGCCGATAGTCGCCCGTCTGCGCATGCGTCAATATGCGCATGCCTGAGACACTCACTGCACTTAGGATTTGTGCGCTCGTAGTACACAGACTGGACGCTACTTTGAGTGACAGATAGTGTCATTTGTGGGTGGTAACAGGGGAAGGTGCTTGTGAACTGGGGAGTGGTACTGCGAACGCAGGCGTGTCTGGGCGTCTAAACGGGTGTGCATAATTAGCATGGAAGCGTCATTGTACACGTCACTTGGTTGTATTTCAACCTGCAGTGATCGCAGTGCTTGTGGTGGGGTAGGGCCTACTGCAAGGGCTGCGAGCATTTACAGCCGTATAGGCGCGAGGGAGGTCCTTCTGCCATTCTGTCTTCACTGTCTCATCTCTTCCCTACTCTGCAGCCTTCCATGGACCCCTGTCCTCAATTCTGTGTCCACATTCAGCCCCAGATCCTAATACAGTAACTACCTACCACCCTTATCTGTCCTTAGGACATGGTACTACAACCGGGTACCTTATAACTATGGCCCTCATTCAGAGCCGGACGCTCTGAGCAGAGCGCTCGCTCTGAATGAGGGCCGTCCTCCATAAAAATGGAGCGTCCTCCTGGACGCTTGTATAGCTGTGGGTCACCACCCACAGCATATACGAGCGTGCAGGATGATGGTCGCGATGGTCTTGACCATCGCGACCATCGCCAGTGCGACCAGAAGCCTGTGGTCGGGGTTTTCGACCACAAGCCCTGGAGTGATTTTGGCTCTATCAGAGCCAAAATCACTCCCACTGACATCACTAGTGATGTCAGTGGGGCCGGCTTCTGACGGTAGGCGTTCCCTTGGGAACGCCTCCGTCTGGCAGGCACGCCCCCGGCACGCCCACCAAAGGGGGCGTGCTGTCAATCAACATCGACAGCACGCCCCCTTTGATCAGACACAACGAGCGAAGGAAAGTTCTTCGCTCGTCGCGTCTGGCGCATGCGCACCATCGACCCACTTGCGAGCGGACAGCCGCTTGTGAGTGGGTCTGAATGAGGCCCTATGTTTCCACTATTCTTTTATCTCTTCACATCCCGTCCTCTAACCCTTTGTCTCATTTCATCCATATTTACCCACCTGTTATCTTTTTTCTACACTATAGAATCTCCTCAATGGTCTATAACATACAGTAGCATCATCTCTTCTACCTCATGACTGCAAGCCGACCAATCAGAGCTCAGAGCAGGGATTATATAACAGAGCAGTACATATTGGTGCAATGCAGAGCTAATCGCAAATTGGCCGTAATTACACCCAGAGAAAGGTGGCTGTTCACCCATACACCTAGCTGTATGCATCTATGAGACCGCACTGCCCCTAAGTATGGCTATCCTTAAAACCTGGACTGTTAAGTGTGCCTTGAGGACCGTGGTTGGGAACCCCTGTTCTAACCCCTTTGGTAAGTTTACCATCCACTGATTAGGGTGCATATTCACTGGCGTAACTATAGAGGGTGCTATAGGGCCCAGCAGCTTAGGGGGCCCGCCGGCGCAGCAAGCAACCCCCTGCACACTCTATAATCAAGTACAGCCCCATGTCTTTTTTAATCAGGAGCCGCTTGCGAGCCAGGAGGAACTCGTGAACCAGCAGTCAATCAGCAGCGGCTGCTGGTCCACGAGTTCCGATTGGCTCACGACTGCTGCTTGATTAAACATGACATCGGCTCGCTTAGAAGCTGGGAGAAGGTGTGGCTATGATGACATCCCCGGACCATGGTCACGCCTCCTCCCAGCTTCAGTGAGGAGAGATAGAGCGTCGTGCCGGGCTCAGGAGGAGATAAGTATTACGGGGCTGGGGGGGGGTGTAACTATTACGGGACTGGGGAGGAGCCTGAGGAAATGGGGCCCCCACACCTCTGGTTACGCCCCTGGGCATATTTATTAGTTACTAGGTTTTAGTCGAGATAATTATAATTTTTTATCAGTAAGAAATTAAGGATCGGATTCATTTATTAAAAAAATCACATTCAGGGAGGGGGGCTCTGATAGAAAGTGAAGCAATTGCTAATGAGATCACTTCATCTTTGGACCCCACCGCTCCTGCGCGTGCACAGTGTGCTGACCACACATGGGCGAGCGGCCTACGGATCCCCGTCCCGGTAACTATTGTGGGCTGTAGCCTATAGGCTACAATGCCTAATGCCATCTGAAGATGGTGGTAGCTTTGCATTCTGTAGCGCCCCTTTCTTTACTCAGCAAATACATTCCCACCCTTGCCGGCACACGTCCGTCTCACTGGATATAAGGGGACGCAAGTAAATAATACGTAAAAAACTGTGGGCCTGATTCCGAGATTTATGCTAAATGCATTCGCAACTGCGATCTCTTACGGAGTTGCTACAATATACTAATGTCTTCCTAAGCTTAGCCCAGCATAGTGACACCCACTGCTGCCATCTCCTATCTGGCCGACAAAGTACAACAGCGTAATCATTGGTAACACAGACGCACATCGGGCAGTCACGCAGCATGTAGGTCTATTCGCAAACACTGCAGCTGTCCTGACACGCAGAGAGCTCTCATACTGCGAAGGTGATCTCAATGGCTAATTTCTGCACGCGCATGAAACAGTGGGCCTGATTCAGACCCACACACGAGCGCTCGCAAGCGGGTCATTGTTGGGCCAGTGCGCATGCGCACGAGGGAGCCGGCTCCGTCGCGCACATGCGCGAGACCCGCATAGCAACGGGCAAGCCGTCGCTATGGGTCTCACTACAAAGGGGGCATGCTGTCGATGGTGAGTGACAGCACGCCCCCTTTGGTGGGCGTGCCGGAGGCGTGGCTGCCCAGATGGAGGCGTTCCCATCGGAACGCCTACCGTCTGGGTCCGGCCCTACTGACATCACTAGTGATGTCAGTGGGAGTGCTTTCGGCTCTGATAGAGCCAAAAGCACTCCAGGGCTTGCAGCAACGAGACCCTACCGCAAGGGTCTCATCGCAAGCCTGGTGGTCGCGATGGTCTTGACCATCTTTTTGGCCGCTCGCTATAGCTGTGGCTGGTCAGGAGGCCTCTCTAAAAACGAGAAGGAGGGCCCTGATTCAGAGCGAGCGCTCTGAAAGAGCGTCCAGCTCTGAATCAGGCCCAGTGTTTAAATAGTCCGACACCCGTTTTTGTAACCACCCCCCGTTACCTCCCCCTAACGCTGACTACCTGTCACTCAACTTGGGTGTGAATCCTCTGGGCGAGAGTAGTCGCAATGCAATCGCTACACGTGCGCAGTTTGACTTTTGCACATGGGCAATGGCTAACAATCGCTCGATCTGCGTAAATATCTGCATTCAGTACATCTCAGAATCAGACATCCTATAAGCGTGCAATATTTTGCTGTGGAGAACTGTATCTTTTGCAAAAAGAAAAAAAGACGTTAACGCCACTTGTCAATGAGCCCCGTAAAGAAGCATTGTGGGTCTCCTCAGTGCGTACGAAAACCCTCAATGATTCCCATTAAGCCTACAGACACGCCGCTGCTTCTCATGTTATCCGCTGAGTTAAACCTTGTGTGCACCTCTCCGCCACACAGAGGAACTGCCTCCACTCTATCTGACATTAAACACACATGGCTGTGACAATGTATATTGTAACTTCACATGATACCAGGAGGTCAATAGCCCCGGATACACGTGGGGAGAGAGAGCCCTCTTCACCAGTTTATATTCCTTAATCTCTCTGCTTTATACATGGGAAGTTCTGCTGACACAGGGAGCTGGCGAACGCTGCAGGCCGCTCTATCAGAACCGGGGCTGGGTGATGAAAACAAG